>RJWT010030784.1:0-14553 GCA_004365215.1 Cuniculus paca | reverse complement strand
ATCTGATAGGAAGACAGCTCTGATTTGCAAAAAGGGTGTGTGTGTTGGGATTCTTCAAAAATACTGAAGTCATAAAAGGCAGAACAAGGCTGTGGAAATGTTTCAGGTTAAAGGAGGCTAAAGATAAGCAACAAATAGAAAACCTGACAGCAGACTGGAACCCATCCCCAAGAGGAAGATATGCTGCCTAGGACACCGTCGGACTGGCAAACTGAGACACAGGCCACAGGTCGGATAAAATGTGTCACTGATGTTAAACGTGTAAAGTCAGCAGCTGTACTGTGGTTATATGAGAACATCCTTATTCGGAAATACACTGAGGTTCTTAGGGATAAAGAATCATCGTGCATGTAACTTATTCTCATATCATTTGTTTAAAAATATATATGACATGTGGCATGTGATTACCTAAATGGAAAACAATAATATTGCAAATGGCAGAAATGTTAACATCAGATGATCAGGGCAATTGGGTAACGGGTTGCTGTAGTCAGGGGTTGCAAGGAGAACAATTACATACAGGACACAGAATGTATATTATTTTATGTGGGTCACCCAGAGTTAAGTACAAGAAAGTGCAGGAAATCTGTCCACAACACTAAAGGCCTAGAAAATCTAGCTGAGGGCCTGGATCCCACAGCAATGTCCTGCATGAGTCCAGGTGAAGACCTAGAGCCCATGACAATGCCTCCGATGAGTCCAACTGGAGGCCTAGAGCCCACGACGATGACTCAAGCAAGTCTGTTTCATGGATCTGCACTGGGAAGGCCCAAAGGTCAGCAGTGGAAGCTGGAAAGTCTATGCCAGTGGGGTGAAGGATCTGTGCCAGTAGGCTGAGGGTTCTACACTGGAGCCAAGAAGTGACGCTCAAAATAAGGACCAAGGCTCCCCCCAAAATACCACAGCCATCCTCAGTGACAGTGAGGTCCCAAGCTTCTCCAACACTGAGAACAGCTGAGTTCATATCAGGAAGCCAGTGTGACAGCTCCTCCTGGAGATTAAACAGCACATATCTCCCCTCCAGAGCCAGGAAGCTATGCTCAGAGTAAGGAGCAGAGCTCCCCAAAGTGAGCCACAGGCACTCTCAGCGACAAGGTCCTGAGCTCCTCCGATGATAATGGCCAAATTTGTATCGGGGAAGCCAGCATGTTGAGCTCCTCCAGGAGAACCAACGGCTCCAAACAACAGCACTTAGGAGAACCCACAACGCCTCACTCTTCCTCTCCACGTTTCCTTTTATGCCGGCAATGTTCCTCAGGTGGGCCATCCACACTCAGCACCACACTGATTCAGTTCAGCTGGTGTTAAGTTGACCACCAGTTTTTAATCCATAAGATGGATTAAACATGGGTATTATATCACTTTCACTTCTGCTTTTTTTTTTTTTTTTTTTTTTGCGGCACCGGGGATTGAACTCATGACCTTGCGCTTGCCGGGCAGGTGCTTAGACCGCTGAGCTAGATCCCCAGCCCTGTTTTTAAGACAGGGTCTCACTATGCCATTCAGGCTGGCCTTGAGCTCACTTTGTAGCCCAGGCTGGCCTCGAACTCACAACAATCCGCCTGTCTCAGCCTCCCGGGATTACAGCTGGGATTACAGGTGTGAGCAACCACGCCCGGCCTTCACTTCTACTTTTTCCAACTTTTTGGAATTATATACAAATAAAGGTATAAAGGTTATCATGGTTGTAAAAAGACAATATTCTTTACAGGTTGTAAGTATTTTTTAATTTGGTCATGGGTCAAGAGGGCAGTCTAGCAAGCCTGCAGTGGGGTTCCGCGTGGCTGTGAAATTCCTGTCACACTGGTCGTACGCAGGCAGCTGCCCCTGCCATGGAGAAGGTGCTGAGACACACTACTAAATGCAAGCCGGTCACCAAACAGTATGTACAACCTGCCATTTAACAGAAGTATGTGCACAATGGCCAGGCGAATGTACACAGATGTCCCTGGGTGACAGGACACAGGGATTTACTCTCCTTCTTTTGGTCTATCTAGATTTTCTAATTTTTTTCTGCCAAAAATGGGTTCTTTTTTTTTGCGGCACCGGGGATTGAACTCACAACCTTGCGCTTGCCAGGCAGGCACTTAGGCCGCTGAGCTAGATCCCTGGCCCTGATGTTTTTGAGATAGGGTTTCACTATGCTGTTCAGGCTGGCCTTGAGCTCATTTTGTAGCCCAGGCTGGTCTTGAACTCACAACGATCCACCTGTCTCAGCCTCCCGAGTGCTGGGATTACAGGCGTGAGCCACCACGCCCGGCTACAAATGTGTTCTTTAAATGATACAGAAGAAAAACTCCTATGTAGCTCAGTAAAAAAAAATTTTCAAATTTTAAATCAAAATCTTGTAACAGTTTTGCTTTTCTTCATTTATTTAAAGGACAAACTGGTTCCTGACTGAATTAGGTAATTCTTTTCGGTTACAATGGAAATGGAAAGTTGCTTTTTGTTTTGTTTTGATATAGAGTGTATGACCCCACCATAAAATGCTGACAAACCACATGTGAAAAACAAATATGAAACAGCTTATTTTAAAAATCATGACCTAGCTGGGCATGGTGGTGCAAGCCTGTAATCCTAGCATTTGGAAGACTGAGGCAGGAGGATCACTGTGAGTTCAAGGCCAGCCTGGGTTACACAGTGAGTTCAAGGGCAGCCTGAACTACACAGTGAAATTTCATTTCAAAAAAAAATTTTTCTGGCAAGTGCAAGGTCATGAGTTCAATCCCTGGTACCAAATAAATAAATAAATAAAAATTATGAACAGAGAACATGAATGTGAAATATACCAACAAGTGTGCTTCAGTGCAAATGCTAGTGCCAAACTCAGAGATTAAAGAGAAGCAAAGAGCAACAGGAAAAGGCGAAGGAGCACAGAGATTCAAATAAAAGACACAGGGGATGCAGCCAGGGAGACACACAGAGGACAGGAGAGGCACCAGGTCCTGTGAGAATAAGCTCGCACAGGGACAGCAGGGCCACCGCACCCTTGCGGCAGTTGGAGCAGCGCAGACCCTCCCCTCTGCGCCACCAAACCGTACACTTTGCAAAGTTTAAAGGGGTGCGTGTTCTGGAACACAGTTTACCACACGCAGAATCAGCTCTTCCTGTTCAGATACAGGAAGAAAGTTAGACAAGAAAGAAAGAATCCCTGAGCTTGTAAAGAGAAGGTGGGCTCTTTAGAGAGGCCAGGATGCCCGGGGGAGGCAGAGAAGCAGAGAACTGGAAGCCAAGGGGCCCAGGAGCAATGGTGGAAAGAGTGGCCTTGCCCAGCGAGGCAGGTGAGAAGAGGCTGGAAACGTGCAGTGCCAACACAGCAGGTCTTGTTTCCTGCAGCTGAAAAGGAAGGAGGAAAGGAGAGAGAAAAGCCTGCTCTCTTCTCTGCACCACCGCGTGCACACCCAGCTGCGGAGTCTTTGCTGTCGAGTGTTAGGAGAGTGGCTAACATTGCTTGCAATGATTCTTGTCTCCCACTCGCCCTACCTTAATTGAACCTCTGCTGTGTGCCAGGTAATACACTCCTGTTGGTGTGGCCCTTTGGCAGACTCTTTGTATTGAAGGTGTTCAATGTGTTTTGAGATAGATAGATAGACAGATAAGATAGATAGATAGATAGATAGATAGATAGATAGATAGATAGATACTATACGTGGTGAAAGGGTTACTAGGGTCAAGCAAATGAATGGAGCCATCATTTCACAGTTAACGGTACTTTTTCTGTGGCAACAGCACTTCATCTTTTAGAAAGAACCCAGTGCAGTATTACTAACCATAGTCCTCATATTGCTGAAATCTCTAGACTTGCTTATCTTACTACCTGCAACTCTTTATCCTCTGACCTACATATTCCTGTTTCTCTCCTCCTCGCCCCATAACTCTGAATTCAGACATGGTCTCTCTGTGGAGTTCAGGTTGGTCTCACTATGTAGCCCAGGCTAACCCTGAACACAAGACAATTCTTCTGCCTCAGCCTCCTGAGTGTGGGGTTACAGGTGTGTGCCACCATGACTGGTTTTCATAACTTTGTTTTCTTTTGTCTTTTTGAGACAGGGTCTCACTATGCAGTTCAGGCTGGCCTTGAGCTCACTTTGTAGCCCAGGCTGGTCTCAAACTCTCAACGATCCTCCTGCCTCAGCCCCCCGGGGTGCTGGGATTGCAGGTGTGTACCACCTCGCCCGACTTCGTAACTCTTAATTGAAAAAAACACTGAAAACCTGACTTTGGCTCCACAGATCTTTAGTAATAATTGAAGACACTCTTGTTTTTTTTAAGAGTTTAGGGGCAACTTGGGATGTAGCTTAGTGATAGATCATTTGCCCAGTGTGAGGGCTGGGATTTAATCCCCAGTAGTGAAAAAATTAAGGAAATAACTGGGATTTTTGACTCTGCTTTGGCCTCTATAAGGGCACTTGCCCTAACACACTAGATTGTTGGAAGGAAAAAGTAAACAAATAGTGAATGTACTTTCTACATCACACCAAGTGTCATGAAATTGTTACTGTATTTTTATTAATGAGCATGTCTATACCAAGCACTTCAAAAAGATAGGAAACTGTGTATAAGGGTATCGTTGCGCCAATAAATTATTACAATTTCACCACAAGTGTATTTCGTGTACAGGGTGAGTAGCCCTTAACTGAAATGCTGAAGACCACATGTGTTTTGGACTTTGCATCATTTTCAGATTTGGGAATTTTGTATATATATAATGAGACATCCCGGGATGGGACTCAAGTCCAACAGTGAAACTCATTTCTGTCTTGAACACACTTCATATGCACAGTGTTTTAACACACGTGTTTGACTGTGATGGTCCACATTCGGTCAGGTGAGGAAATTTCTACTTGTGGCAACGAGTCAGTGCTCAAAACATGTCAGTGGTGAAGCAGTTTGGATTTCTGAGGTGTAGACTGGTTATGCTTGTCCTGTATAAATTCCCACCATAGTGAGATGCTCACCACGGCGCGCGTCCTCGTCAAGCTCTAAGGTGCCTTTATCTTCCCAGCAGGGTTAAACCAGACCAAGGCAATCATCAGAGTAACAAGAGAATGAGGTTACTGTAATTAATGAGAACCCAAGGACCGGACACATGCAGGGAGCAGCAGGGCACTGATGAAGGCAGAGTGGCTACAACCATGTGAAGGAAAAGGGGACATTGTCTTAAAACTGAGCTCTTCAGGTCACAGCAAGGCTTAATGATTCAGTACTAAAATGTCAGCAAACATTTCCCAACTGACTTTTCTATAGAGCCAACTAACAGGATAAAGAGATAAACTTAATTCAACAATAACATAGTTTTTATTTTCTAAATAAGTCATATTCTGGTGACCCATAAGGAAAAACGGGTCATACCCTGAGGGTGCTATCACACATAGAAAAATCACACTGGCACACGTCCTGTTTTGTTATTTATCAAGAAAAATGTGGCCAGACCAAATGCGTATCTTCAGAAATTAAAATAAATTTTTCTACTTCAAATAAATAATTAAGAACCACCACCCAAATCACTTAAAGGCAATGCGTTTAGAATTTTAAAATTACTTACAATGTCATAAATTTCTCGGTCGTCCTCATCAGCTAAAG
Source organism: Cuniculus paca (assembly GCA_004365215.1). Lineage (NCBI taxonomy): Eukaryota > Metazoa > Chordata > Mammalia > Rodentia > Cuniculidae > Cuniculus > Cuniculus paca. The sequence continues at coordinate 8,970 of RJWT010030784.1, read as the reverse complement.
TCAACAGCGCCACCAACGGATAACGAGATCTGGGCACTGTCCCAAAGTCTTCAATTTTAGTGACTCTTGGTAATTGGCAGTATATTTCTTCCTTGCTGTCCTTTTTAATACTTTTTGAAAATGTAAAGGCAAATGGCCACTATAGCCAAAGGGCACAAGCATACCAAAAGTAAGGAGCAGCTCAGTAACATTTCATTGTATAAGTTGGTTCTCACGTGCTAACGGCGATCTTAGGTCAAAGGATACAAATACTGTTCTTGGTGGAGATACTCGCTATACAGAGCATCCTCTAAGGCTTGGGGAGTGTTGATTCGGAAGCAGTAGACGTGCTTCTGCAGGGCCTCGTACAGTTTTTGGACACTGCAGCCCCAGTAGCATGTAAGGCGGCTGTCTTCAAGGCAATCTGTCCTCAAGGTTATGCCAGCTGCAGGAAACAGAGCAGAAGAGAATAGAAATCACCTAATGCAACTTGTACAACTCTGCAGGGTGAGAAACACAGGCGTCCTTTCTGGTGCTAAGCAAACTGCCCATAGCTAAAGCGAGAGCTGACAGCTGTACCTAGAAATGAGGGGGCTGCCTCGACCTTTCACTAGCTCTACAGTTTCTGAACACTAGCTTTCTTCCTCTTATATTTTAAGCTTAGAATTTATCAGTTTGATTTCCTTTTTCAGTGACTCCGAGATGTGTCCCACTCTAACAATGTAGATAACCCTAGTGACAAGAAACAGGATAGCAGGGCACAGTCGTCTCCAAAAGTGGACATGCATAACCCATGGGCTCCAGAAGAGGATCACTGAGGGAAGAAAAACATTAAAAAGAAATTGAGCTTCACTAATATTAATAAAGACATTTGTACCATTTAATAGTCTATCATATAGTTAATGTCCCATGTAATATGCAAAACAGGCTGAGGAAAGAGTTCAGATTCCAAAACCTAGATCCTCTGCTTGTTTTCAATGGAAGAAAAGACTACAATTTGAATACATCTGACAAGTGGATCTATTAATTGTAATGGACTTGCAAATTATATAGTTATTTACTTTGCATCTATGTAGGACCCACCAGGTGTTACCAATGTGATTATTCTCTCCTCACTGGTGGCAACTGTAGTATCATCGAGTTCAAGGACAGCGACACCCAGGAGCTCCAGGGTCTCACACTGTGGCCATGTGCACTCCACAGGGGGCCCACGGTTTTGGTCACTGTTCCTGGCTGAGGAGCTTGGTTTCTCTGTTTCTCTAAATCTACCAGCAATTCTACAAGTTATTCAGTATCATTTTATTGGAATCTCTTCCAAGCTCTAAGAAACTCTGATTGACACATTACTCATTTTTCTTTTAAATGTGATCAGAAGTACATGCGGTGGTACACTCACTCTTTCCTCAGGTTATTTTGCATATTGTAAGCAAATGCTGCACAAGATACTAAACCTTGAGTTTTTCCCTTCTCAGTATTGAATGGTATGGACATGGGGTCTGATATTCTGGGTACACACAGTACCAGTGCCACGGCCATTTCCAACTAGGGAAAAACTTTAATTGGCAGGAACTCTTCATAAGTATTTGGAGCAGAATTTGATTTCAAATTTTTATATGATTGCAATCATCAGGTGTTAATTCAACAATGGAAAATTCCATTAGCTATTAAATGGCTGGTAAGACTCCATTTATACAAATTTATACACATAAAATCATACCTATTCTTCTCTGTGTCACTGCAGATCCCCTCAACATGAGATAGGAGAAAAAAGTTGGATGTAAATAGGAAAAAGAAAAAATAGGAAAAAAAATATGAAAAAGTAGGGAAAAAATAAACCCGGAAAGTAACTACTTTAATATTATTGACCTCTTGGCAAAAATGTGGAACGATTATGTATTGCAGGGTAAGTCATCACAGCAAGATGCTAGGATCAGCGTGAGACCCCTCGGTAGGGATTATATGAATAAACACCGTGCAAGGAAGTACTACACAGCTGTTATGGAAGAACTGGGGCATGATGTGGGTGCTGCTTGGTAGTACAGCACTTGCCCAGGGTGTATGGAGGTGCTGGGTTCGTGCCTCAGCACCATACAAATACATACATACATACATACATACATACAGTTTTTAAAAGCTGGTCAGCGTGGCACACGGCCATAATACCAGCCACTCAGGAGGCTAGGCCAGGAGGATCACAAGTAGAGTCCAGCACTTGCTTTAATACGCAGGTAGCCCTGGGTTCAAACCACACCACCATGAGAAAAGCTTTTTTGAGGCATATTAGAATATGTGTATGTACTAGTATAGAATGATTTTCAGAATATACTATTAAATGAAAATGCAAGGTAGAGAAAAGTACACATGCATATGCATATATATGCACAATACCGTTTATCTCCTAAGAGGATACCCATATGTATTTGTTCGCATTTAAAAAGAACCCTGGGGCTGAAGATGCTTTAAAAAAAAACCCTGGGGCTGAAGATGCAGCGTGGTGTTAAAATGCCTGCCTAGCACAGTGGAGTTCGATCCCCAGCACTAGCCATGTGTGGTGGTAGGGAGGCAAGATAAAAGCCTTAGAAAATAAACTCAACTTACAAAACATACACAACTACCAAGTTTACTTGCTTTGTAAAAAACCAGAGCTCCAAAAAAAAAAAAAACCCCAGAGACTCAAAAAACAAGCATAAACACTTGTCTATAGACTGTATATTTGACTGGAAGGAAATGCCTGAGACCTTTGACAATGGGAATATTAACAAACATGTGCCTCTTAAGCTAATATTAGAAGTTAAAAAAGAACTATAAAATTCTCTTCTCCACATTCTTTCATAAATTTGACCATATTACATAAAAGAATTATTGATTCATACCATCTGATAGTAGTCCTATGCAATACTTCTATGCAAAACTATTCCCCTCTTAGTTTTCTCCACCTTTTCTACAGAGTTCCCTACTATTATATTATCTTAGTCTTCTAAATTCTAGTGCACATACAAATCCATCTTAGATCAATAGCAGTATCAGAACTGGAACACAACTGTAAAGCAGAAAATTCAGAGTTAAAATTAAGCAAAGAAAATAGTGCAATTTCTCTCAAACTGCTCTTATTCGGCAGAGCTGCAACAGGTAAATAAAGCAAAGTATGAGGCAACTTTGTAAAAAGCTGAAAAATATGAAGAGTGTAAGTCTAACGCATTGAGTCACTGGGGAAGAAAGAAACAAACAAGTGGACTGACAGGAAAGCCACAAACCTTGAGGAAGAATCCCTCATGTGTCATTATGCATGGTCTCATGTACGGGAGACCATGCATAATGATACTAAAGATGAGATTTTTAGATTGCAGGAAGAGAATTTCACAAACTCCTCCCAGAATGCTATGCGTGTGAGTCTGCCCAATTCTCTAGCTTTACGTTAGCTCTTACCATGGGGAATAAGCTAAAAATCAAAGAAGTTGTTTATAAAGTGACAGAATTTCTGAACCAATTTAATTCAACTCAACAAATACATACCAAATACCAAAATTTTATTAAAGTCTCCATACTAGTAACACAGAAACACAAGTTCAAACACAGTATGATTATACAACCATAAAAAAATCCCAATAACTTACTCCTAGTAACGAGAACTAAGTAACTAAGATTAAAACTGATTCTTTCCTAGGTTATCAAGCTAAATCCTCTGTGCCTAATGTCAGACACTTTAGGTTGAGTGGTTAAAAAGAATCCTATATTACTAAGCTATCTATACATCAAATGAAAGAACCTTTTAAAATGTCACAAAGATTGTCACAAGATTATCTCGGCATCCTGTGTAGACATCTTTAATGACACCTTCCTTTGCACAGATTAAACAAATGAATTTTTATTCTGCTACGTACAACTGCCACCAAAATCCTTATTTTTCCTATAGAAGACAGATAACAGACAACAAGCATTGGCACTTTGAAAGTTACAATTCTTCAGTAATCATGCCAAAGTGTGCACATTGAGAAAAATTTTTTGCATGTCCTTAAGTAAACTACAGCTGGCATGTGGGCACAGCTGAGGCCTGTGTGCGGGGCTGGCTCCGCCTGGGACTATTTCTGCCCACTGACAGGTGTCCAGGCCCGTTCCAGCTCACGAGTGTCCTGTGTTTTGCTCACACAGCAGCAGCTCTCATCGCCTTGCGGCACTGGCGGGCTGCGGAACTGGACTCTAGGAAGGATGCAGCCTGGCCGCAGGCGTTTTTATTCTCAGTCCTGCTCAACAGACACGTGTGACCCTGCAGAAGCTCCGCTCCAGAGCCGCAGAGGTAGAGCTGAACCATGACTGTTCTGTATTCATCAAGTGTGCACAGCCCGCTGCCTTCTCTACAAAGTAGTGTTCTCTCTGTTCTACCTTAACATTTACTTTCCAGAGATGCCAAATGTCAGCATGAACTCTTCTCTAGGATCTACTTAATATCAGGTCCTTTCCATTCATGGGGCGCATTATTTACAGTTAAGGAGGAAGAATGTGACCTTTTGTACATTTTTCTTTTAAATCAGGCTTTACTCAAGGTTAATGATCACCAGTGACTAAGTAAACTGATTTCTCACAGAAGTCCAGAGTCATGAGGATTACATTTTATGAACATTCTCATTGCAAACTTTCACAGCTGCGAATGGACCTCCCATGAACTTTCGTAGATGCGAACAAATCACGGAAGGAGCTCAGGGGTCTGCCGGACACTGTCACATTGTGCTGCTGTGTGCTCACTGCACAGGGCAATAGTGTATGACAGTACAGCGCTCGGCCAGAGCCCAGGACATCCAGGAACAAGAGGAAAAGCAGGGCGATGTGGAGGGGACTGCTGGGAAGCCCAAAGCAACAACCACGGAAATGAAAGGGAAAATAACTGAGAGACTGGCCCGAAGTGAAAAGATGTAGGCGTTGCTAGTTCCTCTAACACAACTCATTCAACCACTGGCACAATTCTAAAGGACAAGGACAAGATCATGGGACATGTGAAGTTTTTTATGATTTACATTGTGTATTTGTGTCAAAAGTGTGTAAGACTCACTTTGTTGGGCTCATGAACCAATCTGACTTACCAGCTAAATTGGGGGTTCACTGTGCAAGACAAGAATGGGTCGTAGAACTGGGTATGGTGGCTCGTAAGCCCAAAACTCTGGAAGGCTGAGGCAGACAGATCATCATCCTGAGTGACTAAGGAACTTACTGAGACCCTGTGTAAAAATAAAAAATTTTAAAACAGCTAGGGACGTAGCTCAGCAAATGCCCTGGGTTCAATGCCCAGTTCTAAAAAACAAAACAAAACAGGCCCACAGAAGTCAAGGGGCATGACTCGTCAACTCTGCTAAACACTGCAGACGTCACATCAACTCAGGCCTGGAAAGCTTCCATGAGTGTGATGACCACTGGTGGTCAGAGGGTGGGGACAGAAGTGGTCACCAGTGATCTGGAGAAGTCATTTCAGTACAGGGTTACAGGGAAAGTCGGCTGCACTGCTCAAAGGAGTAAAAGGGAAGAAAAGAGCAGAAGGCAAATGCAAATAGCTTTTACTTTTAGAAGCTGGCTGAGAAGGTGCCAGCTTCTAGATGTCTCCTCAAAGCCTCATTTGGTCTTGGGTGGGGCTTTTTCAGAGGTGGCTGATCTACAGGGTGTGATGCTAGAACTGATTCATGGTGCAGTGCCAGGGTCAAGGGCACTAGCAGTAAGAGCGAGAGTGCTACCGCACTAAGTGGCTTAGATAAGATACAAGGGACAGAAAGAGCTGTGGTTGCCCCTTGTTCCTTTGTTGCCTTCTGCCTCCCATGAACAGTTGCCCCTCTGCCAGACCACCCTGCCTCAGAGCCAGCCGATGATGGACTGAAATTTCTACAAACTGTGAGCTAAATAAACCTTTCCTACTTTAACTCTAGATGTCAGGTAATCTCAACAATGAGAAAAGTAACTGAGACAGAAGGAAAGAAGAAAAATGGGGCAGTAGCTAGAATAATCTATTTGTCTGTAAGACACTGAAAGGTGGCAAGCATAAAAGGTGTAGGTCTCAGCCCAGAGCCCTTTGGGGGCTACAGAACTGTACCTAGAACACCCTACTCTCAACTCCACTGAACACGCTCTGTGGCATTCTGGAGTCCGAAGCCCAACAGCGCATGCTGCCTGTCTTCCAGCCCTGCCGCAGCCCCGCGCTCCTGAGCTCCGGAGCAGGACCTCCCTGCAGAGACCAAGGGAGAACCCGAGTCTCCTGAGGTCGTGCTCTTACCCATCCCACCCCGTGTAGCCTCAGTGGGTGACTTCGTGTTTCTCTAGCATACTATTCTGTTTCTCAACTATCTCAAAACTTTGTTCCTGCTTCTCCCTCTGCCTAGAAGTATCCTGAACTCAGCTGAGGTAAATGTCTACTTATCTTTTAATCAATAGGACTTGAAAAAAAAGAAAAAAGGAAAAATAAAAAAAAGAGACTTAGCATAATCTTTTCTAAGAAGCCTTTCCTGAATAGACTGCTTCACTTAAGTAAACATAACCACTTCTTTCTTTGTAATTCCTTACAATGGTTCCTAAATGGTCCTGTCGAAAACATATTTTTCAGGGGTTGGGGACATAGTTCAGCGACATAGTTCCTGCCTGGCAGGTGTAAGGCCCTGAGTTCGGTTCAAAAAAAAAAAAAACACATTATTTTTCTAAGTAAAGTACAGAAACAACTGCCATTCACTATTATCATCTCCAAAAATAATATTTGTATGAAAAAATTATGTACCAAAATATCATAATTTCAGATTAAAAAAATCACTGCTCGTCAGAAGATAGTAACCTTATATTAACTGTACTTAGATAACTGTCACTTCTCCCTTAACTGAAGACCAACAGAAACAGCACAGCGTCCTAACAGATTTCTCTTGTTAATACTAGTGACACTTCCTTCTTCTATGTATGTGGATGTGCCTTTGGTTATTAGTTGATAAATTCCTTAGAACAAAACTGTTAAATTCTTTATGTATTTGCAGTATTCAGTCTAGACCCTGGAACAAAACAGATGCTGAATAAATGCTTGATAAAAGTTTAAAGAGAAGCCGAGCATGGTAGTGCATGCCTGTAATCCCAGCACTCAGGAGGCTGAGGCAGGAGGATCGCTGCAAGTTTGAGACCAGCCTGGCCTACAAAGTGCACTCAAGGTCATCCTGAACTGCATAGTGAGACCCTGTCTCAAAAAGACCAAGAAAAAAAAAAGTTTAAAGAGAAAGCAATAGAGAAAGAAAAACAAGGGCTGAAGAGAATGTACAATAAGAGGAAATCTTTGTAAAATAGCCACCAACTTGTAATTGAAGCTGTGGATGGATTAGTGATCTCTAAGCCAAAAGGATTCTTCACTTGTCTCATTTGCTTTTTGAAAACTCTTGTGCTGAACTGGGTCTCTTCTGAGTTTCTCAGAATTACTGGAACATCCCAACCAAACCTGAAGAAAGGAAAAAATAAAACATAATTTTAACAAGTATTGAAACTTCAGGTCAGTGTAACCCAGTAGCTATTCTTTTAACCTGTCACAAAAAGAGGTTAAGGTACTCAATTTACACTATTTCAGTAAATTAATTTAGAATTTAGAGAAATGTAAGGTACCACAGAATTGCAATATATTGTTTATGTGGCTGAACTGACACACTCTCAACACCAAAGAGTTAATTCTTAATATTAGCAATAACAATAAAAAAGCATGGTGATTATAAATTATACTTAATATAAAAGCAAACACATTACAGAATTTAAAGTATTTTACAAATATGTTAAAAAGAAGTACATATTCAATATATAGACTACTTGGTATAATTGGCAGAGCAAAAACAATTAGTAAAACACTAAACATACTATTTCATTTATATATTTTCCACTTAAAAATTTCACATAGAAAGAACTCTAACTGGACAAACTTGAAAGGAAAATGAGAGACTAAACTCAATTTCCAGTGAAATGAAAAACCAGCTAAGTTCATTCAATTTATTTATTTATTTATTTTTTGGTACCGGGAATCGAACTCAGGACCTCGCTCTTGCCAGGCAGATGCTGTGCCACTGAGCTGGATCCCTGGCAAGTTCACTAAACTTAAATAAAGTAACCTAAAATGAGTACACACACTAAACTAGGAGACTTCAGTTAGGTTCATACTTTGATGAGCTCCCTTCTCTCCAAGTATATAGAATTAACAGATGAGAAATAAAAGAGAAATCAAAATGATGCTACTGAAATAAGTAAACAAGCTGATACATTTAAACAAAGGAATAGTAGTACTAAGCACCGAAAAAGAATACACGATATTTTTCTGTAAGCACCTGGGTAAGTTTCAAAACATCCTGCTGTGCAAAGAAGCCTTATATCAAAAGCACATGCAGCGCGACTCCCCACTAGGTGATTTCAAAGGAGGCAAAACTAACCTGGGGAGAAAGAAAAAGGAAAACAGTAGCTTTTTGGAGTATAGGACCAGGGAATGACTAGGAAAGAGCATGGAGAAACTTCCCTTGGTAATGGAGTCTGTATCTTGATGGAAGTTGAATTGTGCAGATTATGTGTTTGATGACACTCAGCAAATGGGACACTTAAATGCTGTTCATTTAATTGTATATAAATATTACTTGGAAAAAAAAGAATTATAAATAAAAATGAACATTAAACTCTAGTTAATAACATTCATGTTCCAGAACTTGTAGGTGAAAAGTACAACTCACTTTGAAGTGCTTCCTGAAACAAGAAGGACCGAGGGTTGGACAGGATGAAGGAATGGGAAGTTATGTAACCAAAATTGTAGTAAAATGTTGATGGGAGAATCTAAGTGATGGGTAAATGTGTGTTCCCTGTACAGTTCTTCCCAGGCTTCTGAATGTCTGAAAGTTTTTGTAATAAAATCTTGGGGGGAAAAGGAGACACAGCTGGGTTTAAAGATAAGTGTATTAGGGACCTGAAAATGGAAACACATGAAGTAAGACTAACGCATGTTTGGATGGACTCTGAGCCTGG
>RJWT010030783.1:0-14550 GCA_004365215.1 Cuniculus paca | reverse complement strand
AGAGCCCCATGGAGGTTCCTGTTGTGGAAGGTGAGGCTAAGAGCTCAGCAAGAGGGCTAAGAGGAAAGATGACCTTATCACCTACATGGAAATGTTGGTGAGCAGGCACCCAGACCATTTAAGACAATTATCTGATCTTGCAACGTGGGTTTGGGGATCAAGGGAGACCTAGACTGAGTGACAGTGGTGCAGAGCTTCTGAAAGGGGATAAAAAGGGCAGCAGTTAGCTGGAGCTGGAGAGTGGAGATGGGGCAGTCAGTTGGGGCGCCCAGAGTGCCGGTCAGTCATCATCAAGGCAGGGTCAGCCTCAAGTCAGACTCTCTGAGAAGCTGGGGGAACCATTCTCGTCCGTCGCTGCTCCTGTAGGTGTGAACTTCGCATGAGGCATTAGTAGGACGGGCAGGAGGGCCCTAACTCTACAATGTTCAGAAATCCGGGGGACCCTTGACTGGGCTTCAAACCAGTCATGTCTACACTCTAAGGGCTACAGACACTCTCAACTGATGTCTGGGGCCCTGAGACAAGGGGGGGTACAATGGGGGGATCTCCTTTTTCTCAGAACCAAGAGACGATGTCACCAACTGCAGGTCAGAAGATAGTGGGTCTTGGTCTAGAAGAGCCTGGGGACAAAGTAGAAGGATGAATACGGAAACACAGGAGGGTGCAGGCGAAGGCCAGAACCTCACAGGAGGGGTGAGGGTCTCCCGGGTATGGAGTAGTGAAGGCCAGCACCCCGCACTTGGGATTATTCGCCCATGAGCTCGTCTGCTAGGGACACCGTGTTTCGGCGCCTGAAGTAATGGAGGCGGCTTGCTTTGACGTAGGAACCACGCCCGAAGCAAGGGGGTCTGGGGCTCCACTCACAGAACGCGAAGAAAAGCACTGCTCGGAACCGAACACCTGCCCGCCCAGAGACACCGCAGAAGAGGCGGGGCGCTTGAGGACCCGCCCTATATGTTAATAAGGCATGCCATCTCCCCGCCCCGGCCCAGGGGCACCGGACGGGCCCAACGCCGCGGAGGCTGAGGGGTCGGCGGCACCGGCTACCGCCTCCACCGATGCTGAGGTGAGGCTGAACAACAGGATCTGGGCCGGAGGCTGGCGGCAAAGACCAGAGACCGTCAGCAGGTTGCCCGGCGTCCGGGGCCGTTGCTCCCCCACCTGCGCCAAATGGTACGGCCTCCAGGGGCGGGGCCTGAGTCATGTGACGGGGCCGCGGCCGCCATTTTGCTCTGCGGTGCTGGTATTTAGAGCGCAGCGGCTGAGGGGCTGGTTAGCCTTATCCTTCGCTGCCGCCTACTTCTGTGCTAGCTCGCCTGCTTGCCCGCCCGCCTGCCCGCCCTCCCTCCTCGTCCCGAATTCGCACGCCTCGCTTGCCCCCGCCTCGTCCGCAGACATGTCCGAGGCCAAAACCACCCCCGAGTATGCTTCGTTTTTCGCCGTGATAGGCGCCTCGGTCGCCATGATCTTTAGCGGTGAGCGCCGTGGCAGGCGGGGGCCAGGCCGGGTTGGGGGGCGCCGGGTCGCCGAGGTTTCAAGCCGGCACTTTGCGGGGAGGCGTGATGTCACTCTGACGTAATCGTCCGCTTTCGGAGGTGCCCAGGCCTTACGCGACTACATGGAGGCCAATGTCTGGGGCTTCGGTGGCCGTCGTGGGCGCACGACGTGCGCGCTCAGTATCCCCGGCGTCCCATTCCCGGCCCTGCCCGCCAGTACGCATCGTTGCGGGGGTGGGGCCGCAGCACTGCTGCCATTTTAGCCCTAGGAGGCGAGAGGGAGGCTGAGGTGGGGGCGCGAGGGGCGATGCGCTTCCCTGCGCCTGCTCCGCACCCCGCATTCTGCGGGAAGGTGTGACATCACACCTAGGAGGGCCCCGGTTCGTGGGCGGCGGCGGGCTAGGGTCGGGAGCGCCCGGGCAGGAAGTCCCTGGCTGCCTGGCCGGCTGGCCTATGTGAACTTGTCCGTGCCAATGTCCGCAACCCTGACTTGTGGCGGTCAGACTGGCGGGGGTTAGATGGGGTGTACCTTGAGCCAGACGCTTCTGTTTGGGGCTCGTCGCAGTTTTCCAGTAGTCCAGTCAGCTGTGTGGGTTGGTTGGGAAAGCTGGGCTGAGGGACGGGTTCTGGGAGCTTGTAGGAACCCAAGGGTGGCCTTGAGAGCTCAGGGAAATGACGAGGCAGGTGGGGGTGGTGTCTGGGAGACAGCACTTGTGTGAACGCATGCTGAGGGTCTGTGCTTTGAAGTGGGAGAGAGGGCAGTAAGAGCTGTCAGCGTTTGTAGGATTGGGTCTTTGTTCTTTAGGAGAGTGCAATTCTGGCCCTAATGAATGGATGGGTGAATGAATGACCTTCTTTTTCTTCAGGGCCCTGGAACCGGGGGCGGGGGTGGAACTGCCTTATGGTGGAGAAGACACCTAACAGTGTTCTTGATGGCATCTGCTTTTGAGGTTGGGTAACAGTAGTCCTAGATTGTCAGATTTAATGAAAATTGGCCTTGTTGAGTAATGAAGGTTGAACCAGATCAAGGAATGTGGGACTGAGGGAGATAAGTCACAGCCCTGTAGACTGGCCTCGCCTGGTCTGGGCCTCCTTAGGTAGGTCTAGTTTTTTGCTTAAGTAGCCCCGCCCTGCCCCACCCTACCTGCTAGACTGGGGAAGCTCCTAAAGTAGGTTTGTTGAGGGTTTGAACTCCAAACAGTCTCTGCTGACTGTAAATACCTGTGGGGTGGGGGCTTAGAGGCCCTGCTCTTTTGGGGGCCTCCTGCCTGGGCCTGTCTGTTAGTCACGCGCTGCTGAGTGAGTCCTGACCTTCCCCATTCCCTTTGAGTAAGGGGTCATTTGTGGTGGGAGATGTGGTCTAGACTTCTCTTTCCTTCCCTGGCCACACCTGCTGTTCCCAGATGTCTTGGGCTTCTCTAAACAAGCTGTGATGCACCCGTTTTTTGCAGTTTTCCCCCACAGTGCCTCCAAAAGTTTGGGATCTGGCCACCTGGGTGGTTTCTGTTTGTGACCGACAACTTTCATTCATTCAACAAATCTTGACTGAGTAGTTATTATGTGCCATGTATGGGGGAGGATGCGGTGATAAATTAGCTACATAAAACTGCTCACATGAAACTTGCATTGTGGCTGTCAGGGTGGGTCCTGCAGCTCTTTGTCTGCACTCTGCTCCCTCTACCCTCTCCATAAGAACTTGCATGTGCCTGGGCACCGTAGCATGCAAGCTACTTGGGACGCTGTGACAGAAGGATAGAAGGCCAGCCTGGGCATTTTACCAAGACCTTGTCTCAAAAAATAAAATAGATTGAGAGTGTAGCTCAGTGGGAATGCCTGGTGGGTTCAGTCCCCAATGCTGGGAAGAAAAAAACAACAAAAAAACCCTATGTGCTTTCCAAGCCTGATAAGCAGGTGTCTGCACACCAGGAACAGGGTCTTGCTGGCCTAGGCCTTTCCTGCATGGTCCTGGCTTCTGGGGATTGGATCCTACACAGGCTGTTTGACCCTTGTGGAACATCTGTATGTGTACCCTCAAGCCCACTCTTCTCCACTCGGGGCTTAACACAGCCTTAGTTGAATCACCTTCTGACTTCATTTCTGCGCTCTCAGTGTGCCTTTTTCCACAAGACGTGTCTTCATCTTTGCTACCAGAGCAAGTCCTTCTGCCCTTGGTGGCTTCTGGTGGTTGTTGCTGAACTGACTGTAAGCTGTGTATGTGCTTGATCCAGCCCACACTTGCTAGTCTAAAGCAAATGAAGTCCACACACATATTTCAGGCACTCTGGACCCCATCTCTCACATTCTAGCTTCCTCCTTTTTCATATGACACACATCCTGTTGATTCTTTCTTCATCATGTCTTCATGAAGCTGTTGGTTGCTCCTTTTCCGTATTTTCCGTGACTTCCTGCTTTGGTACTTGTGTTCCTGTGACTGCCTCCTGACTCTGCTTTCTGTGCTGCTGACACTGGCATTGTTGGCAGTACTGGTGGTGTGGCCAGTTTTGTCTTCTACAGTCACAGTTCCACCAACTTGGTTTCCTGGGCCACTCTGCTGACCAGGTCTGGTTTTATTTCACTTGCTCTGGCTACAGGTGGTCATCGGAATTTCTCACATTCAGTCTTCATGTTTCCCTGCTCACTCCCTAACCACATGGCCACCATGCTGCCTTCTGAGGAAGAGCCCAGCTTACTTCCTGCCTCTTGCAGAGTCTCACTACCTGGAGGGCCAAGCTTTCTGTTTAAACCTTCCCTCATACCGGGAGAGTCAGCCTATGCGCTCCCTATGAAATGACATGTCCCAAGGGTGTGAGCCCTGGGGCCCTGTCCTCTTGTACATACATGATATATATAGTCTGAGATAGAATTAGGCCTGCAGAGAGAACCCAAAACTGCACCCTGACCAGTGGAGTTCGAGAAATGGCCTCTTAGCCAAGTTGCTGAGATTGGGCCTGGCAGTGTCTGTGCACCCCTGTGCTGAGGAGGAGGTAGTATGGCCCTTCCTCCTTCCGGTGACCCCTTGTCTAGTCTTTTGGTGTGTCTCTATGTGCTGTCCATGAACCTTCCTCTCTGCCCTGTCTTCCTGTGTCTCCTGCTCCCCCCCACCAAGCTTGGCCCCACTTGGTCTGTAGCCCTTTCAGAGGTGTTCCACGCCCCCATCCCGCCGTGTTGCTGTGTTGGATTACTGTTCTGTCTTCTTGCTGGGCTTTGAGTCCTGAGAAGACAGTTCCTCTGACCTCGTCTCTGCTCAGTGCTGGGCACAGAGCAGGCGTATTTTTGCCTCAGGTTCGCAGCCGAGAAATGACTGGGATTGTCCTAGTCTCTTCCACCTCTGACCTGTGTTGTCTTCTGCTGGTTAAACCAGTTGTTATTCTCTCCCCAAAGTGACTATCTTGTGGGTGCCCTGGCCAGATGGAGAAAGGGCTGCAGTGCGACCTATTTAAGCAGCTCAGTAGATCTTGTATTGCTCCTGAAGGGCAGGTGGCAGAAATCAACAAATGTACTGCGGGGCAGGGTGGCACACACCTATAATCCCAGTACTAGGGAGACAGGCAGGAGGATTGCGTTGAGTTTGAGGCCAGCTTGCACTACATAGTGAGACATTGTCTCAAAAAGCAAAACAGCCAGGCGTGCTGGTGCATGCCTGTAATCCCAGCACTTGGGAGGCTGAGACAGGAGGACCGTTGTGAGTTTGAGACCAGCCTGGGCTACAAAGTGAGTTCAAGGCCAGCCCAAAGTGCATAGCGAAACCCTGTCTCAAAAAGACCAAGAAAAAAAAAAAGCCCTGTCTCCTTTTGGGTTCACTCTTTTGCCTCCCTCCGTGGTTATTTAGGGAGGGTCCTCTAATCTTTTGAGGTTTCAGGGCCCTGCTGTGCGGTTAAGGGCGTGGAGAGCTGCCCTTTCTGACAAAGTGCAACCCTCTTAGAGGCAGCCATTTTAGGACTGGGTGTAGAGGGAAGTTGAGTAGGCTGGGTGTTGAGTCTGGTAGCTCTGGCCTGGCGAGCAGTAATTGCCAGATCAGCTGCTCCTGACACGGCGGTGGCAGGGCCTGTACCCTACCTCTGGTGGCAGTTCTAGTATGCTTGTCCTTGACAGTAGACAGGGACTGGCTGCTGGGGTCCACTCATGCTTTTCTAGGCCTTTTCAGACTAGAAGTACTGGAGACTTCAGGTGGGACAAAAAAAGTGCCTAGAATCTCAAGCAAGGCTTTTGGGGTCCCAGTGGCCTAGTCCTGTGTGACTGGCCTGCCTGACATCACAGACAGCAGGCTGGGGTAGTGCTGGGGAGCAGGGTTGAGTTTCATAGCAGAACAAGATCCCTGGACAACCACAAGGGCCATCTCAGGGAGGAGTGTGGGATGCAGTGAGAGGACTAGAGAAATGGCTACAGCTGTGGCTGTTGCTCCTGCAGAGCTCCTCTAGGTGCCTTCTCCCCCATGAGTGGTAACTTGAGGATTCCTCACAGTTGTGCCAAAGCTGCCCCCAGGGTCTCTGTGAACAGTCAGTGCTATTCTGGGCTGATCTCACCTCCCTCCCACAGCCCTAGGTGCTGCCTATGGCACAGCTAAGAGTGGCACTGGCATCGCCGCCATGTCCGTCATGCGGCCAGAGCTGATCATGAAGTCCATCATCCCAGTGGTTATGGCTGGCATCATCGCCATCTACGGCCTGGTGGTGGCAGTCCTCATCGCCAACTCCCTGAATGAGGGCATCACTCTTTACAGGTGAGTGTGGCATGCCCTTCTAGGTGCTGTCTTCCCTGGCAGGCAGGCTGCTAATAGCCCTGTGTCTGTTCTCTCCCCCAGGAGTTTCCTCCAGCTGGGTGCAGGCCTGAGTGTGGGTCTCAGCGGCCTGGCAGCTGGCTTTGCCATTGGCATTGTTGGGGATGCCGGTGTGCGGGGCACTGCCCAGCAGCCACGACTGTTCGTGGGCATGATCCTGATCCTCATCTTCGCCGAGGTGCTCGGCCTCTACGGTCTCATCGTGGCCCTCATCCTCTCCACAAAGTAGCCCATCTTGAGCCTACCAGCCACAGAATACTATGTAAAGACCACCCCCCCATTCCAGAACGAACAGCCTGACACACACCCATGGGCCACCACCCTCTCTGTAGTTGGTCTTGTAAATGCGCAGTGTCCTAGTGCCCATCGTCTGTTGCCCCGCCTGCCCCTTCAGCCCCGTGCCGTGGACATCTGGGCCACTCATCACCCATCCAGGTCCCAGACCAGTGAGGATGCCGGCATCTGGCCCCCTCCCACCCATCGTCCTAGAGTGCTCTGTGTATAAGGATGAACTAGAGTTGTCATTTTTCTCTTCACTGGATGTTTATTTATAAAGATTTGACCTGCTCCTACTTGTGTGGAGCAGCCCTGTCTCCTATCTATACAGTAGCCTTTAGAGTGTTGCCTTGGGATTCCCAGCGCTGAGACCGAGGATGGCCCCACCCTTCCGCCGCCTTCGGACTTCGGGGTCTGGAGGGCAGAATGCCAGCTCCGCCAGGCCCTGGCGCCATGCTGTGTCCAATAAAGTTCTTGGATGTGACCAGAATCTGTGGCTTAGTCCTTGTGGGGGCGGGGCCGGGCGGGGCGGGCGAGGTGGATCGCGTCTGTGGCTGCAGTGTAGCTGGGCGGATGGTCACGTGGGCCGTGGGATCACGTGGCGTGCCAGCCACGTGGTCCCGCCTCCGTCAGCTGAGGGTCACGTGGTGCAGACTGCTGGGTCTGCTTCCTGAACACCGCGGATTTGGCGTTGCCGGCTTGGGCGGCTCACGATGCGCGGTGGGCAGGGCGCAGAGCGGGCACCGGTACTCCAGTTCACCAACTGCCGCATCCTGCGCGGTGGCGTGCTGCTCAGGTGCCGGGGGATGGGGGGAGCGGGGCGGGCGGGGATGGGACGGGCGGGCTTGCTGAGCGCCTGCCGCTCCATTCCGTCTGCAGGGAGGACCTATGGGTGCGTGGGGGTCGTGTCCTGGATCCCGAAAAGCTGTTCTTTGAGGAGCGCCGCGTGGCCGATGAGCAGCGGGACTGCGGAGGCTGCATCTTGGCCCCGGGCTTCATCGACGTGCAGATGAACGGTGCGGCCCGACGGGGCCAGGGGATCCAGGGAAAGAGGCGTGAGCACCGTGCAACCCCTTGTTTTTTGTGGCCACAGGTGGATTTGGTGTTGACTTCTCCAGGGCCACAGAGGACGTGGGTTCGGGTGTCGCCCTGGTGGCCCAGAGGATCCTGTCCCACGGTGTCACCTCCTTCTGTCCCACCCTGGTCACTTCCCCACCAGAGGTTTATCATAAGGTGAGGTCAGGCTCCTGTCCTCAGGCAGAGGGGCCCAGGTGCAGCGAGCCCCTTAACTTTCATGCCCTTCCCCTCACAGCACAAACCCTGGCAAGGGAGTCTGGCCTCCTTTCCACTTGGTTTTGGATCCTGCTCCTCTCATCCCCCTGTGGGGTTTCTCTGTCAGTTGTCCCTCTGCTTGGTCTCTTTGTTCCCTTTACAGCTGGCTACGTATTTATCTCTTAGCACACTCACCTGTCAGAGACCCTTTTACCCTGATGAACCATCTCCCGGCCTCCTGGACCAGGGTCCATGGGGACTCTTGATTGCTACAACCATTGTCTCTGGTGGGGCTTTTCCTCCCTAACCTGCCCATGGTGTATGACTCATTTAAACATGACTCCTACAAAGAGATGCTCCCTCAGTGCTAAAGTTACTCTCTCCTGAATCCCCACCCTCCTTCCTTGGTTAAAAAGAATTTTCTTATCCTTGTTTGGTTTTCCTTCCAGTTTTAACTTGAGCTGATTCATGCCCGCATATATGATGTCTTTTTTTTTTTGGTACTGGGGATCGAACTCACGATCTCACGCTTGCCAAGCAGGCGCTTATGCTGCTGAGCTAAATCTGTGGCCCTGTGTGATGTCTTTTACAGAATCATTTTAATGTCAGTTGTATACGTCATGCATCTTTACTTCATAATATTTAACTTTTTCTTAAAAACGTGGGTATTCTTTTAAGTAACTGTAATATAATTGATGAGTTTAGGAATTTATCACTGTTAGCCGTACTGTAATGGAGCCAGTCCATTCCTGTTTTGTCAATTGTCCCAGTTGGTTTCCCTCTCATTACAGAGTGCACTTCAGTTCGGAGAATGTGTGACTGCCCCTGGGTCCCTTTCTGGATGTGTGGACACAGAATCAGAGAAGGGAGCTACGAGGGTCGTGTATGAGCTCTAAGTTTGGTGCTTCCTGGCTTGGTCCTGGCCTCCTGACTCATCAGATGAAAGACTCAGGACGATCTTAATTTTTTTGTTGTTGTTTGTTTGTTTGGTCTTTTTGAGACAGGGCCTCACTATGCAGTTCAGGCTGGCCTTGAGTTCACTTTGTAGCCCAGGTTGGTCTTGAACTTGCAAGGATCCTCCTGCTTCAGCTTCCTGAGTGCTGGCATTATGGGCATGAGTCACCATGCCTGGCTTAATCTCACTTCTTTCTGAGCCACAGTTTCCCCAAACCTAAAGTGGGAATGGTCAGTCTCAATCTCGATGTGACTTGGTATGTATTAAGCACTGAGTAAATATTAGCTAGGGATGTCTTTCTATAAATACCCCAAAACTCTCACAGCAAATTCGAAAACCAGACTCACTTTCCCACTGCCAACAGGAGCTCAGTTCTCTTAGCTGCCTTCCCAAGCTCTGGGTCCTACCCACTGTCCTCTGCTACCACTTCTATGATATTCCCTCCTTACCTGAAGAGGCTTTTTTTTCTTCCCAGGCACATTCCAGCATCTCCAAGTGTCTTTTCTCCTGTCCCCAAGCTCTGTCTAGAAGGCTTTGTTCTCTTGATAGCCAGCTGCTCCCATGCTGCCTTTGCCTTCTCCCCTTGTGTCTTGCTTCAGCAGCACGTCTACCCAGCATGATGTAGATAGCTGGCTCTTCTTTCTTGAAGGAGGACCCTAGTGAAGAGTGCTTGTGTTTTTTCACCTGGCTTCCACTGCAGTCCAGTACCTTAAAGACTCTTGACAAACCTTTCCTTGGAAGCCACACTGCAAACTGTTAATAGAGATTGTAGAGGGCCTTGTATGTGAAAGTGTAATACTAGTATTACCTTACAAACCACAGGACCCTTACCCCACCATGCACCCTCTTTCCTCCAGGGTCCTTTCACACACTGAATTGCCACTTTTCCAGAAGTTACCCAGGTCTTTTGTTATTACGATCTAGTTCATTGATACCATCTCCTCTTTTTCTGATGTCTCCTGTAGCCCTGCCCTTGCTGTCCTTCCAAGAGGCAAATTTGATGGCATTGTTCCCTGCTTCAAGCTGGTTATCTGCTGAGTTGAGATTAGGCACCTCCTCAGGGTGGCATCCAGGCCATCGCCTCTGGCCCCACTTGCTCTCCCTCCACATTTTTTACTTTTCCAGATGCTTACCTGCATTCTTTGGTTTTTAGTTAGTGCTCTCTTGCTTTCCTTTTCAAAACTATTCTAGGAAAATTCAGTCTTCTTATTATTTTTAATCTATAATGAAATTGTGTGTCCACATAGCTTGTTGGGAAAAACAGGACACCCTTGCCCCCAACCAGGTCTCACCCTAGACTTCATCAGTTATCACTTCCAACTCAGCTCTTTTTTTTTGAAGACAGGATTTCTTCGCTCTGCAGTTCAGGCTGGCCTTGGACTCACTGTTTAGCCCAGGACTCGCAGTGATCCTCCTGTTTTAGCCTTGAAGTGCTGGAATTATGGATGTGCACCACCACACCTGGCCCTCCAACTCAGCTCTTCCTTTTGGAATTTACCCACTTCTTTCACAAGTATGCTGGCTTTCCTATTTATTTTTTTGGTTTAGGATAGTATCTATTGCCTCCTGCCAAGGATGATGAGGCTGAGGATTAGTCTTCTCTGATCTACTTCCAATTCCTTGTCCTTATCAAGTAGCTACCACTAACTTTATTTTTGTTTTTGGTACTGGAAATCAGACTCAGGACCTTGTGCTTGCCAGGTAGGAGCTGTACTCCTGTGCTATATCCCTGGCCCAATTACCAATAACTTTGATTAGATCTGTATTGCTGGGTCATTGAATCTGTATGAAAGAGGCCCTAGATCAGTTACATTTTCTTATCTGCCAACTCTATTTTCCTTGGAGTTAATATTCTTGGCTTGTTATTTGTTTTTTCCAGCTACTAACTTACCTACAGGCTTCCTGCTAATTGTCTCCTCTCGGGCACTTTTCTTTCTTTGTTTTTTGAGACAGTATCTCACTATATAGTTCAGTCTAGTCTTAAACTCATTATGGAGCCCAGGCTGGCCTTGAACTCATGGTAGTCCTCTTGCCTCAGCCTCCCAAGCTCTCAGGCAATTTAGATGAAATACAGACTCCATCAGTTTTGTCTTCCTGCTCTTCCCAGTACTAGCTATTACTTCACTGGAGTCCAGCTGTCCTGGGAAATCCCATTCTCTCACCTGGAGCGGGCTGAGCTGGGGGCGGTGTCTCTTGGCCGTTACTGCTGGGTTTCTCATGTCCTGAATCCTGTGTTTTCCTCTTAGCTGCTTTAGAGCTTTGTTTTGGTGAAGCATATCCTTCATTAACTTCCAGCGAAGAGTCATGGGAGGGTAAGTTTTTGGGACCACAAAGATTGAAAGTGACTATTCTGTTGATCCCTGGCTTAGCTGGGTTAGAGTTCTAGATGAGAGGTTATTTTTCCTTAATTTTGTGTGTGTCTGGAACCCATGGCTTTAAGCATGCTGTTTATATTTCACTACTGAAATAGATTCCCAGCCCAAGACTCCTGGGCTCCACTCAACTGCTTTTAAAATTTTTGAAACAGGATTTTGCTATGTTGTACAGGCTAGCCTTGAACATCTAGGCTCACACCATCTTCTCAAGTACCTAGGACTACAGCTGTGCCTGGCTTCTCCCCTAGAATGTTAAAGGCAGTGCTAAGATTGTCTTTAAAGTTCCAGGGTAGCTGCTGAGAAGCCATTTGATCCCTAATCCTCTGTAGGTGATTGATTTTTCTCTCTGAAAGCTTGCAGGGTCTGTTCTGTGTCCCTGGATCTGAGGTTTCAGAAAAGCATGCTATGGGGATGAGGGGCTGTTGAGCCATCTGCTGTTTGCTGAGCAGCCGTGTCAAGCTAGAAGATTTGGAGTTTTGCTTTTCTTGAATTATTTCCTCAGTGATTGATTGATTGATTGATTTTTTGAGACAGGGGCTCCCTATATAGTGAAGGCTGGCCTCAAACTCACAATGAGCCTCCTGCCTCAGCCTCCCAAGGACTGGGATTACAGGCGTGCCCCACCCCCATGCCTGGCTTCCTTGGTGACTTTTCTCCTCCTGTTTCTGTATCATTTTATGTGAGTTGCACTAGTCCACTCTTGGGTATCCTGGCCACATTTATTTTTTCTGCCTCTGCCTCTTCTTTTTTTGGATTCTACTTTATAGGTATTTCCTCAGCTTTTACCTTCCAGTTCTCTCAATTTTCTTGGTTTGGTGCTTTCTTGTTTTATTGCCCCCCTCCAATGATTCTTCTTTCTAATATCCTATTTTCACATCATGGATCCAAGACCTCTCATTGCCAGAGTATTTTTGATGGTTCTTTGCTGTGTACTCTTCTCTCGGTGTGTACTTCTCCCTACCAAGTCTTCTTATGGGCTGCTTCCTTGTATGCTGCCTGGGTAGCTGCACTGTGTTTGAGAGCTGGCACCAACAGGCTGCTGGGATGAGGGGAGGATTCTTGGGGGAACACCTATAGGTCAGGATCTCTGGGTCCTGACTCTGGGACTTGTCAGATTTCTGGGAAGTCTTACTGTTTTGCTCCAAGGTAACAAGCCTGGCTGGCCTTTCACTTAATTACCTGGTTTTCTATTGTGCTTTGACCTACCCCTGCCTAGAGGCCTCCTCTTGTTTGGGTATATTTGAGACAGGTGTTCCAGGGACCCAGCTCTACTCTAATGAAGTTCCTTCACTAGTCACCTGCCCCCATCCCCTCAGCCCTATTCTCCCAGTGCCAGGGGCTATGGGACCTGAGCCAATGGAGTTTCTTACCTCATGGGTCTGCGCAGATCTGTTCAATGTTTGCTGTCTAGCTCCTGGAGTCTGACTGCAGCTGCCTCATTCTCTTTGTCCTGTAGGGTTTAAAATCTTAAAAGCCACTCACTTTTGTTTGGGGTGGGGAGTTCCAAGGGAGGGCACAGACCGACCACCATCCTTGCCCAGCTTTTCCAGAGCTACATACTCTAGAAAGCCCCTCTGGCTATGCTCATGCTGGAAGAAGTTGCCTTTGGCTGGGTTGCCTGGTCCTTCAGCCCTCGAGACTGAGTGTGAGCCTCTCTCTCCTCCCCATGCTGTGAATTTCATGATCACAATGGCTGCTGAGTCCTGTTTTCTCCTGCACTGAGCTCTCCAGCTTCCAGCCCCTGCCTCTGGCCTGCTGTTCTTGGGAGCCCTGGCCTTCAACTAAAGGAAGCCAGGTCCATTCTTTAGGGCTCTTCCCAACACACATGTTGCATTTTAACTTCCGCTGGGCACAGGGCAGATTAGAGCTGCTGTGGATGCCCAAGCTCCTGCCTCTATGACCTGGTAGTGTTGTCATGTCCTGGTCCTCAGGGCCTCAGTGTTGGCCACTCAGTGTCCCTGTTTTTGTAATTTTTTTTCTTGCTCATGACTACTGTGGGGTGGGGGGGCATTGGCCATTTT
Organism: Cuniculus paca; assembly: GCA_004365215.1. NCBI lineage: Eukaryota > Metazoa > Chordata > Mammalia > Rodentia > Cuniculidae > Cuniculus > Cuniculus paca. The sequence continues at coordinate 1,378 of RJWT010030783.1, read as the reverse complement.
CTAACTCCTGAGGGGGTGGTCAGCTGGGCTGGGCCAGGCCAAGATCCTGACCTTTGACCTGGGATCTCTGACCTTGGCTGGGCTGTGACTTCTGGGTTCTGGGCCACAGGGGCCAGGGCTTTAACAGCTGGTTCCCCTCAGGTCCTTCCTCAGATCCCCGTGAAGAGTGGTGGTCCCCATGGGGCAGGGGTCCTCGGTGAGTGGCTGACCCCCTCCCCACCCTCATCCCGGGAGGCCCCTCCTTCTCTAGATGCACAGTTGGGGAGGGAAGGTGGGCAGTGGTCGGGCTCTGGATTTGGGGTGCTTACTGGAATCACCTTCATCCCCTTCCCTTAGGGGTACACTTGGAGGGCCCATTCATCAGCCCAGAAAAGCGGGGTGCACACCCTGAGGCTCACATCCGCTCTTTCGAAGTCAATGCCTTCCATGATTTGCTGGCCACCTATGGGTCCTTGGACAATGTCCGCATTGTGACACTAGCCCCTGAGCTGGGCCGCAGCCATGAAGTGATCCAGGCACTAACTGCTCAGGACATCTGCGTGTCCCTAGGTAAGGGGGGTCATCTGAAGTGACTGGGCCCATCTGGGGTCCTGGGTGGGTGCAGAGTCTGACTTGAAAGTCCCTCACACAGGGCACTCAGTGGCCCACCTGCAGGCTGCAGAGGAAGCAGTACAGAGTGGGGCCACCTTCATTACCCACCTCTTCAACGCCATGCTGCCTGTGAGTGCCACCCCTGCTCCTGGGTAGGTGGGGATTCAATGGATCCTGCTGTCACTCAGTCAATTGTCTCCTCCTGTGCTACCCAGTTCCACCACCGTGACCCAGGCATCGTGGGGCTCCTGACCAGTGACCGACTACCCCCAGGCCAGTGCATCTTCTATGGGATGATCGCCGATGGCATACACACCAACCCTGCTGCCCTTCGAATTGCCCACCGGGCCCATCCCCAGGGTGAGTCTCTGGGGAGGTTAGGGCAGGTAGGATGGTGACCAGCAAGGTTCTGAGGCACCTTCTTACCCAGGGCTGGTACTTATCACTGATGCTGTCCCTGCCCTGGGCCTGGGCAATGGCCGTCACACCCTGGGACAGATGGAGGTGGAGGTGGATGGGCTAATGGCCTGCATCGCAGGTGAGTACCCTCTTTGCTCACAGAAGAACAGCCCCTTGGCCCCTCCACACAGGGAGGCAAGAACCTGGGTACCCTTTGCCTGCCCGCCAGGCCCCCAGATGCAGTCCCCTGAGCCTGGCCTCTCTGTTGTCAAGGCACCAAGACACTGTGTGGCAGCATAGCCCCAATGGACGTCTGTGTCCGACATTTTCTCCAGGCCACAGGTTAGTGGGCCAGTACGCGGGTGGGTACATGTGTGTGGCGCAGGGT
>RJWT010030782.1:0-14549 GCA_004365215.1 Cuniculus paca | reverse complement strand
TTATTTTTATTTTACTTATTTTCCACTTATTAAAGAAATTTGTATTCCATCACTAATTTCTCTTTAAGCGGTTACAATTAGTGTCCTGAGTTGTTGATTTCAATAGTTCTGTCATCTTCCCATAAAGTAAGAAGAAAAAAAATTTGTGAAAAGGTATTTGGCACTCTGAAGCATATTATATTTTGCAAATATTTTATACCTTCAAATGCCTTAGTTGTGGGCTCACTTCTAATGACTCACATTTTCTACCCACTAGATGAATTAGCAACCATATCAAAATTCATGTGATTTTGCTAATAGAGCCTTTTAAAAAATTCATTGTAAATGAAGTCTAGATACTCATCATAAAACTATGTCTGAAGCATGAATGCTGATAGAATTGATTAACTTGAAGATTACAGCAACTTTAAAATGTACATGAAAAATCTTTGGGCATCATCAAAGTTTACCTAACCAAATTATCTAAGAATGTGCTTCTCTCAAATGAGAACTAAATGAACGATTATTTATGAAGTGAATAATAGGTTATCTAAGGGCATACCTCATAAACATGTAGTCTTAATGAATTTGCCCTGTTAAAGTCAATTAATAAAGAATTTAAGTGGTTATTTCTCTTCTGCTAGCCTGAGATCCATCTCTGACAATGAAGAATGAAAAGAACTTGTGATCTCTGCATTTCCCTGGAGCCTGACCTCCCCTGTAGTGTAAAAAGGGCATGGACAGGTCAATAACTTTTATACTAGGCTTTTCAAACATTTTGTCAGTGACCTACAAGAAATACATTTTCAGGGCAATCTGCTTATATAATAAAAATGGAATAATTCCTACCATTACTAGAATTAATGAACACTTTTTTTTCTATCCTTTCATCCTATTCCACCACATCTTTTTAAATTGCTGTGTTTCTATCTTTAATCTCATGACACCTAACAGCTCATTGATCACAATTTGAAAAACACTGTCCTGGACCATTTCCGATATACTCATTGTCAAGAGTTTATTACAGAGGATGGGAGCAACTTAGAGGATGGTGATCCAGAACATGAGTAAAAGAAGCTTCACATATTACCTCAGAGTAAGAGATGACAATGTCCTCTACCCTACTCCCAGGGTCCTGAGGGTTTAAAAAAGACTTCAATTTAACCCTGGCATGGACATGTTTGCTCATAGTTAACTTTGACTCTTGCCTTCCCTTTGTTCCTCACATTCAATTGTTCACAAACTCCTCTGAAATATCTCTTGGACTTGTCCCTTTCTTTCTATTCTTGTTATCATAATTCCAACCCAGGATCCCATCACCCATACCTAAATCATCACAGCAGTCCCTGACTGCTCACACATCTGTGACTGCTACAAGAGATGGAGGGAGATAGGAGGAAGTGGAGGGTAAAGAGAAGAAAAAAAGAATTAAACACTTTATGTACATGTACCAACTCTCCACATATAACTACTATGTACTGCAAACATATACAGTACTAACAAAAATTCTGCAGAAGATTTATCATTGCAAAGCATTGCTTCAATTGCCATCTGCTCTGTTAGAACCCCATAATGATGCTGTGCTTCCAAACATATGAGATGAACAAAGGGGATCAATAGTTTCAGAATATTTATTTTATACAGGAATTTGGCTTTAATCTTTTTCTACTTAGTATTTTCTTTGATTCTGAAAACCATCCTCTAATTATTAGCCTGTCTTTATTAACTCAGAAAGAGATAAAAATTAGGTTTCACTGAAAAACAATCACAACTCTCCACATATATTAATTTTCTATTGTGGCTGCAACAGATTATAACAAATTTAGACAATAAATGCTACAGGTAAAAACATAAGTATACATATACTACCTTCCAGTACCAGAGGTAAAAATTCTCACTGGGCTGGCATTGTGGTGCTGGCAGATCTGCATTGCTGGGCAGAAGCACTAGGCAAGAATCAGTTCCTTGCCTTTCCAGGTTCTAGAGGCTGCCCACATTGAAAAGATCCTGGATGTCTTGCATCTTTAAATCTAGCAATCATGTCACTCTAACCTCTCCTTCCACATGCATATCTCCTCTGATTCTTCTGCCTCCCTCTCATAATCCTTAGAAGGATTATAAGGACCCTGTGGTTGTATTAGGTGTGCAGGGATGATCTAGGATAATCTCCTTATCTTAAAATCCTTAACTTCATCACATTTGCAAAGACCTTTTTGCCAAATAAGGCAACAATTAAAGATCCCAGGGATTAAGACCTAATACCTCTGGGGCCATTATTTAGCCTCCTACATGTGGGATAAACATTCTTTTAAGTATACATGGAATATTCATCTATCTAGATCATATTCAAGCCTATGAAACTAGTCTCTAGAAATATAAGAATTGGAATTGTATAAAATATCTCTTCTGACCACAAAGGAATGAAAGTAGAACTCAGTAACAAGAAAATATCTGTGAAAATACACAAGCAATTAAAAATTACAGAAAGCTAAATCATTCTGTGATCAAAAAATAAATCAAGGCCAAGGTTATAACTCAAGGGCATTATGCCTGCCTGGCAAGCATGAGGTCATGAGTTTGATTCCCAGTACCAAAATAAATAAATAAATGCAACAATAGAAAATTTCTAAAAACAAACACACAATTTAATAGTGCCATGTGTGTGCTGCTGCTGGAGTGGGGACAGCCAGGCCCAAGCCTTTCCCCATGAGTCAGTTCCATTTATAGACTGCAGGGAGAGAGAAGAGAACAAGCCCCACCTGTGAACCAGCACCACGTGCAGGCCACTGCTGGAGTGGGCACAATCAGACCGAAGCCTTTCCCCATGATTCAGCACCATTTGTAGACTGTGGGGGGACAGAACAAGAGAACAAGCTCTGCCTGTGAACCAGCACCATGTGTGGGCCACCACAGGCAGGGGGACAGCCAGATCCCAGCCCCTTCTGGCTTGTGAGCTGGTGAACAAGAAGTACCAATTCCCTCCCCCTTCACTGCAAGCAACTGGTTGATCCAAAGAAACATAGGCTGTGATGATAGCTATCAAGGTGAAATATAATTGGATGCCTGTGGTGTTTTGCTGTTTCACTGACCTTGCAGGTATAGGGCCAGTGGTCTGATCATCTTTTCAGAAGATAGTGGCACACAGTGTGGCATCTAGGGGTGATCTCCTTCTGACAGTGGTAGCCATTGTTGATTCCCTATAGTCTTGTTTTGAAGTCCTGTATCATTTTCATTGTATTGTTGGGTTGGGTTTTATTCACTTTTGTTCTGTTTGATTATGTTATATCTGATGGCACGAGCAGCTATTTTAAAGATAGCAAGATATATTATGGTAGCCATTTTGGATCCATTGGTTTTTTTTATTGTTTCTTTCTGTTCTGTTCTGCTTGATTTTTACTATGTCTGAAGGTATCTGCAACTATTTTGAAGACAACAAAAGACATTATGGTAACTATTGTTGATTTTGTAATGTTTTGAAGTCCTGTATCATTCATACTGGTTTATTTTTTATTGGTTTTATTCTGTTTCATTTTCCTTGGTTTTATCCTCTTTAAAATTAAAATTTAAAAAAGCAATGTAACTAAACTACAGGTTATAAATAAAATATTATGTTAAATGCTTATACTACATATAAACAAAGGTCTAAATATCAATATCTATATTTCCAACTTAAAATCAAACAACAAAGATAGTAGAAAATTAAATTTAAATAAGTAGTAGGAAAAAATACTAAACATAAGATCAGAAATGAAATATTTTGTAATTCTATAAGTCTATTTTTGTGTATTTATTCTTGGTAATCTAGAAATTTTTCTACTCTAGGCTGAAATTTTAAAACATCTTACCAAAATTTATGTGAGATTTGACTAGATACTTCCTCAAAGTTCCTTATAAATGAAGTCTAGATTATATGTAATAAAACTATGTAAGTTACCTACAATAGCCAAAGCAATTTTTAAAATGAAGAATGAAGTGAGAAGATGTAAGCTATCTGATTTTAAGACACAATACAAAGTTATAGTAATCAAGCTGGGTGTCGTGGCTCACGCCTGTAATCCCAGCACTCAGGAGGCTGAGACAGGCGGATCGTTGTGAGTTCGAGACCAGCCTGGGCTACAAAGTGAGCCCAAAGCCAGTCTGAACGGCATAGTGAGACCCTGTCTCAAAAACAGGGCTGGGGATCTAGCTCAGCGGTCTAAGCGCCTGCTCGGCAAGCGCAAGGTCGTGAGTTCAATCCCCAGTGCTGCAAAAAAAAAAAAAAAAAGTTATAGTAAACAAAAAAGTCTGGTAATGACATATGAATCTATACAAAGTATAGAAGCAGAAATTAATAGAACAGAATAGAGCTCAGAATAGAATGTATGGGATATGTGCATACACTTTTAATTTTCAACAAAGGATCCAAAATATTTTAATGTGGAAAGGAATATCCTTTCAGTAAGTGGTGTTATAAAAAAATTAACCTGGATTCTTACCTAATGCTGCATATAAAATTAATTCAAAATGAATTATAGTTCTATAAAACTTCTAGGTTAAAAAATACCATAAGTACAAAATCTTGGTGACTGTAAAGTAGGCAAAGATTTCTTAGATAGAATATATATAATCCTCCAAAAAAGGTCTATAAGTTAAATTTATATAAAACTTTTAAAATGTCTACTTTTTGGAAAAAAACTGCTAAAAAAATACAAATTACAGAAAGGGAAAAATTTTACCTTCAATATATGTATAATAAGACTAAGATTACCAGGTTTAACAAAATAAAAAAAAGAAGACCACTTAAATTGGAATTTTAGATAAACAACAGATGATTTTTCAGTATGTTTTCCCCTTGGACTATCTGGAACATATGTACTGACACATTGCTGTTTCTCTGAAAGTAAGATTTAAGCGAATGCCATGTGTTTTAATCTGACAATTCTGATTGTAAGCAATATAGAATAAATTCTTTACATAACTCTTAATATAATAAGCCAAATGACCCTATAGAAATTGGATAATGGGTATGACACAATTGCTATGCTTATATACTGCTTTTGGAGATAGTTTGAAAAATAATTTTGCCATTTTTTATAAAGTTAAAATGTTCATGACTCTAATTTCACTACTGTTTGCCTAAGACAAATGAAAATATATACATAAGAAGACTCGTAGACAAATGTTGACTGCCTCTTGATTCATAAGTGTCAAAAGCTAGAAACAATACAATGTCCATCAAACATATGAGTGGTTATGCAAATCATGGTATATAGATACAATTAAATACCAAGAAGAAAGAATATAGTCATAACAAAATGGAAAAATCTCAAAAAGACTGTGTAAAAGCAACCAAACCCCAAAGCATACCAACTATATTGTGTTGTTTATATTAACCACCCTCCAAAAAAACACAAGTGAATGTAGTGGGGCAGAAGGAGGTAAGTGGTTTATCTAGGATGGAAATAGAGTGGGAGTTGAGAGGACGAGCCAGTGGTGAGTATAAAGAAGAAGAAACACAGCCTCTTTGTGCATGATGGATTGACTTAATATTTTGATTGTGGCAATGGTCACACAACTATTCAAATTTGTCAAAACTCATCAAAGTGTACATTAAAATAGGCACATCTTTTTTCTGTGTAAATGATACCATAATAAAGATGAAAAATGAAGAAATACTTCATAAGTTATTACAATAATCATGGCGAGAAATGAGTATCTTTCAAATCAGTGTGAGAACTGAATTAATCAAAGAAATAAAGAAAAGGTGAACAAAATGTGAGAAATGGTGTCACAAAAATAAGTTCCTGTAATGTGGTAAAGTAGTTAATCAAATAGCATTTGCCTTAGCAGGCATATTTGATAAAGTGGAGTCATTTCCTTTCATTGTTGTGGTTTGGATCTGAAGTATCCCAAAAATGTCCACATACTGAATGAAGGTTTGGTCTCCACCCTAGGATGCTATTGGAACACTGAAACCTTCAGGAGTTGGAACCTAGTGGGTAGAAGTTACATCACTGGGGTCATACCTTTAAAGGGATACTAGAACCCCAACTTCTCCTATTCCTCTCTGTTTCTCAGCTGCCATGAAGTGAATAGGCCTCGTATATCACATGCTCCCACCATGATGAGCTGGGCTGCCACAGGACCAAAGCAGTGAACTGAGACTTCTGAAATCACTAATCAAAACAAACGTTTTCTTCTTTAAGTTTATTTATCTTAGCTACTTTGTCACAGTAATGAAAAGCTGACAAATAGAAAATTGGTGCTGGAAGCAAGATAGTTGTTGTGACTATACAGGACAATGTGAGTCAGATGTCTCTGGAACTGTGAGAGGAAATAGGAAAAGTTTTGAGAAACAAGTTAGAGAAAGCCTAGAATGCTATATGCAGAGCTTAGCATATAGATGAGAACTCAAAATGCTGACAGGAACATAGTCAGTATAGGTTGTGCTCATGTAGATTCTGATGAAAATACTCTATGAGAAGTAGGACTAAAGGCTATCCTTATTATTCATTGCCAAAACAAAACAGCAAACACAGAACTTGACAATATTCTATGCTTTGAGATCAAAGGCTCTCCTTTGAGAAAAAAGTTCCAGGGCATTTGCTGCCTGTGTTCAGCTGTCAAGTCAGAGGCTTCTGCAGCTGTGGGTTCAGGCATGCTCTGGTAGAGCTTGTGGTAGCAGCTCTTGGCCTCATCCATGCAGTGCTGCTTTTGCAGCTATACAGTTATGGGGTCATGGAGGCTTCCACTGAGTCTTCAAAGGAAAACCTGGAAGGTCAGCCAGTATGTGGCAGAATTGGAGTCCCTGCAAAAAGCTGCTGACAAGCTGATATGTAAAACTATAAGAGTGAAGCCAAAACAGCAGGAGAGATTCAAGAAAGTGAGAAATGCCAAGAACATGGGACACCTACTGAGGGAAGCTGTAGGCAGTGAGCAGAGCTAGCTCAAGGGAGTGGCCATATGGGCTGTAACTGTCTAGGCTATAGGAGCAGGGCTGTTCAAGTCCTTGGAGCTCACATCATGCCACTGTGTGGTCCCCATGCTGGACATGAAGCTACAGGATTTAATATTTGTCTTGCTGGGTTTTGGTCTTGCTTTGGTTTGAATCCTTCTTATTACTTTCCTATTCCTCCCTTTAGGAATGAAAATTTTCACCCTATGTAATTGTACCTTGAAAGTATGTATATCAGTTTTTGATTTCTTACAGAAGCTCACTGTTGAATTTGTTTGAGTCTCAGAACAGACTATGGAATCAGACCTATGAGCAATACTGGGACAGTGAAGACTTTGGGAATTCTTGAAGAAAGTTTGAATGTATTTTGTATTATGAAATGGACATAAGCCTTCAGGGAACCAGAACAGAATACCATGTTTGGATAAGTGTCCTCCCAAAATTCTATGTGTTAAGTCTTGGTGCTAGCCTATGGTGCTAGTAGTATGGTGTAATCTTCAAGAGAATTTCTTGAAAGGAAGTTAATTCATTGTGGGCATGCTCTAGAAGTAGTTATTGTGACCCAAGCCCTTTCCTGTGTCTCCACATTTTGTAGCCACCATGAGGTGGGCAGGTTTGCCCCACAATGCACTCCTTGCCTTGACGTACTGCCTCACCACAGGCCCAAATGCAACAAAATCAAGCAGCCATGAACTGAACCTTTGGAAACCATGAGCCAAAATAAACCTTTCCTCTTTATAAGTTGATTTTATTTCCAGTATTTTGTTTTTGTTTTTTTAAACAGGGTCTCACTATAAAGCCCAGGCTGCTCTTGAGCTCACTATGGAGACCAGGCTAGCCTCAAATTCACAGTAATCCTCTTGCCTCAGCCTCCCAAGTGCTGGAATTATAGGCTGTGCCACCATGCCCAGCATATTTCAGATATTTTTACATCTAGGAAAAGCTAAATAATATATCATCTAAGCTGTTTCATTCTTCCTTAAATTGAGTTTCATTTAAAACCTTCCAGCTTTTGTTCACTTATCACTATCAATAGCCTTCAAGCTGTTGATAGTGAATGCATTTTTTTCAGTTTATACTGGTTTACTATAAGATGACAAGACTCAGTAGGAGTTTAGTCAACCATTCTAGGGGCAGAAATGTACTATATACACAGAAACACTACAATCCCCCTCTCCATGAAATTTGAATGCTGCTAGCAGTAATGATTACCTGTGTATGATGATTTTATTCAGCAAATAAGAAATTTTCCAAAAGATAATGGCATAACCAATAACAATGAAAGTGGATCAGTACTTGAAGAGTCTGTTCCTCAGAGACTGGGAGGCAGTGTTCTGATAAATAAACTTGGTGGGAGGATATCTTAACAGAGCCTAACATCTGACAAGAGGTCCAAATCTCATTTATTCCATTTTAGTGTAGATAGTACATCCAAATGAAAGCAATAATATTTTTATAGATGAGCCAAAATATTTTATTTACAAAAGTAAGAAATTTCTACTTAAATTACTGGATAATAGGAGAAAGAATGGTAAGCCAATGTGAACAACTATAAATTTAAAATGAATACTCAGTATTTATCATTGCTATTTCCAACACTGCTATAATGTTTCGAAACATTATGGCCCCTTAGCACTTAACATTTACCTGGCTTGTAAACTGAATTCAACATCACATTTTCCTGCTGGAAATGTTTTATCATAAAAATATTAGAATTAGACTCACTATTAAACCCAAATATTTACATGTTCAATTAAGAAAGCAGAATTTTGATGTGCTAACAACAGTTAAATAGCTGAAGATGTCATAAAATGTCTGCTTATCCTACATGTGAGGAAGCAAGTGCCACTTTCAGATGTACAGATGTGGCACTCCTCTCATCAAGACCTTGTAAAAATGTAAAAGTATAAAGCATATAATATTATAGGCATGTTTAGTATAAACACTGAGGCAGAGTGTTTGAGCATAAAAACCTCAGCTAAGTTTTCCTTGAACTTATTACCTTACAAATCTAAACACAGGTCCAGGACCCTGACATAGGAATAGGCAGTTTATTATTATAAAGTGGAACGATGATGTAATAGTGCAAGTAGCTAAAAGGCCTATTAACCTCACAAATTTTAGGAAAAGCAAAATATCTCAGCATGCTACCTTAACAGTCAAATGGTCATTCTGAACTGTAAAACCACTAGTATAGAGCAATATGGTTCACCTGTCACATTTATTAAAATATATTGAAAAGAGGGAATGGGAGGAAAGTAAAATTACTTTGGAAAAAATCAATACAAATCAGAAATCTCCATACCATCTTCTTTACTGTCATACATAAATTGAATAGTAAAGTAAATAATTGGGAGGTGGAAACGTGACAGAGCAGTGGAGAAAGAGTGCCAAAGAATTTTGGCATTCCATCATTATTTGAAAGGGTAAGAGAATTAGATTTCCAATTCTTAGAAAATTAATCCATATTCTGGACTAGCCTGATATCAAATCTGAAAATAGAGGCTAATGACAGTAAGTTTCTTACAGTAATAACTACAGATATATGAAAAAGATATTAGAAAGCAAATACAAGAAAGAAAAAGGAGGCATAAAGAATTTGTGCATATCTGAGAGCCACTACTTTTCCCAGAGCACTTTGATTAATATTCCTATTATACATTGCAATTTATTCATCCAGTGAATGAATTCATATTAAGCGTGTTATTTGATAAGTCCTAAGGATTGATAACCTACAAAAGAATATCTATCCTCTTGAAGATTAGATGTCACTGGAAGATTCAGGGAAGCAAATACCCAATTCAGTAAAATATGATGCCAGAGAGACGTAACTGCTGATTCATGGAGACATGGAGGAGGAGCGCTCAAGCTAGATGGAGGAGACATTTCCACAATGATGCTTAAAGAAACTGTGCATTAGGAACATAGGATAGGGTGCTAAAGAGCTGATTCATAGAGAGCATACATGAGGATAACAGGACAAGAGACAGCAGGAGAGGAAGCCAGGCTCAGTTAACAAGGAGTCTTGTATACTGTGTTGTGGAAACTTGTCTTTGCCTTGAGTACAGTGAACAGTAGAAGCATGATTAGAATTTCATTTTAGAAAGATCACAGTATAGAGAATCAATATAAGAGAAAAGACTTAAACCACATCTTGAACGATTGTTTGAATAACCCTTGGAAGAGAGACCAGAGACTTTATCAAAGGTAGGAGCAGTGGGGTTACAGGGTGGTAGACAATTTTGAGAGGAACAAAGGATATAGAAACAGTAAGATTAGGGCCGGGGATCTAGCTCAGTGGCCTAAGCGCCTGCCTGGCAAGCGCAAGGTTGTGAGTTCAATCTCTGGTGCTGAAAAAAAAAACAAAAACAGAAACAGTAAGATTTAGTGATTAATCAAATAGTGGGAGTTTGTAAGAAGGTTGTATAGAGAATAGTACTGAAATTGTGCTTGGATTAGAAAGTAAACAATGCTCTGTTCACCGGTTAAGGGAAAAAAGAAAAGCATGTTTGGAATAAGGGACTAGATATAATGAAATCACTTTCATTTGAGACATCTGTGGAACATCCAAGCAAAGATGGAGAGAGAGACAGAGAGACAAAGAGAGACAGGGAGAGAGAGAGAGAGAGAACGAACTATGGTTAGGGTATGGTTTGCTCCCCAGAAGTTCATGTGCTGGAGTCTTAATCCCCATTATGGCAGTGTTGAGGTGCAGGAATGTTTAACAGGTGAAGTCTAGTAGAAGGTAACTGGGCTACAGAGGCCCAACTCTCACTAATAGATTAATGTCTTGAATAAGTCAAGACTAGTAGGAGTAGATTAGTTTCTGTGAGTGTAGATTGATATAAACAGATTGAAGGGCTGGGAGTATAATTCTGTGGTAGAGCATGTCCTTAGTATATGCAAAGCACTAAGGTCAATTCCCAGCACAGAAAAATAAAAATCTAGCCTGTCTCTTCCCTGCCTCTTGCCTCTTGCTTCTTATCTTGCCAATTGAACTTTTCTACATGAACTGGTTCCCTTTCCACTTGTCTGCCCTGTTGTGTCACAAGCAAGGATCCCTCATCAGGACATTGGTGCCATGCTATTTGAACCTTTCAACCATCAGAATCATGAATCAAATAAATCTTTTCATTTTGTAAGTTGCCAAATCTCAAAGATTTTATGATAATGACTTCAAAAGGACTAAGATAGACAGATGGCTGAAGCTACTTGAATAGAAGAAATCTAACAGGAATGATACAACAGAGAGAAAAGGGAGTCAAAATAGATTTTTAATGCAATATTACATTTTAGGGAGGAGAATAAATTACATTTCAGGCATGAGGAAAGGGAGGTAGCCTGGGAAAGAAAAGAGAAAAAGAGAAGAAGAGAACCAGAGAAGTATGGTGTTATGAAAACCAAAGGAGGAAAATCTTACGAGAAGGAAGATGTGTCCAACAGCATTGAATATTGCAGAGAGGAAAAATAAAATCAAAACAATAAAATATCCATTAAACTTAATGACATATACATAAATAATAGTGTCTCTGTGTTGGAGAGCAGCAAATTCTTCCTTTACAGAGAGGAAGTAAGCTTTTTTAATGCTTCCCGATGACTCATATGCTCTCTGGAATTGCTCAGTCTTCTCAGAGACTCCAGCTTCAAATATGCTTCCCTCATAGATGTACTTACAAACAGTAGAGTGCAGGTCATGCAGTCTTCAGTGCCCAGCACTTTCAACAGTCCCATCTATGATTCAATAAGCAGTTAAAGAAAACCTTCCTTTTGTCATCTGTCTTTCCTCTTCATTCTCCTCCTCTGATTCTGTTTTTCAATGGAATTCAATACTAAGGAGTCTTAGATATGCAGGTTTGAAAAAATGAACCCTCATAAGCAGAAGAATTCAGTAAACATCAAGCAAAATATCCAGACCTGGGACACTGTTTCTGTCTTCTGCTACACCTCATTTTTATACTATTCTAAAAGCATGTCCTGTAGGCTTTCCCTTTGTAACCTTGCAACAGAATTACCTACTGCAACCTTGCTACCAGTGAGAAAGATTTACTAAATTCAGCAGTCCATCAACTATAATGTTCTTGAAAGAGGTGTCAAGCATCACCTCTTCACACAAACCCACACACACACACACACACACGAATCAGTCAGTCCTCTTCCACTCCCATATACCCGCCCGTCTCTTTAGTGAGTATTTCTTCTTGTAGAATAGTTAATTCTTTATATATTTGTCTTCTGCTCTTCATTTAAGCTTCCCTCAAATTAGGGAGAGTTTCTTGTACTTGGATCTCGCTACCACCTACCACAGTGAATATGTGTAAATAGTTGTCAGATTTAAATTTATTTAATTGAATGGATTGAACTTATCAGTGTTCTCTCAATACCCTACAAATGTTGGAAAGTACTGTAACTTTTTTAAATTGTAGAGATAAATTCTCTCCATTCTCTCCATTTAAAGGCCTAACTCACTTTATGGTTTGCATGGTTGGACTATTTTCATACTATTAATTGACTTTTAGCAAAATGCAGTTTAATGTAAAAATTTAAACATAAAGATCTCAAACATACCTAGTGAACTGCATCAGGTGTTTTGTCCCAGCAGCAGAAAGGTGACTTGGCTATGTAAAGTGAATTAGGAAAATATCACCTGCAGTAGACATCATGTACTTTCCTTCTTTGGGAAACCAGTAGAGAATGGGTTCATCAGTCCTGTTTAATAGGATGATATTTTAATGTATAGTTGAAGGTAAATTATTTCATTGCACTGTTTTATTTAATGTGCCTGAATAAGTATGTTATGACTTAATTAGTAGACATTAAAAGTTCTAGATGCTATATACTATATAAAATGAAACATCCAAATAATAAATAAGAGAAAACAGAATGTGAACAAATAAATGCTATCTAACTCTCACTGTCAAGAATCTTGGTATTTTCCAATTTACCTAATGGGTCTGATTAACTTATATTCTTGCTCTGTAAGAAAGTAAAATACAGAACTTTTTCTTCCCATAAAGATGAAACATTCCTGTTAGAAAATCACTGGAAATTCAGTTTAAGGGCATCTGTGAAGCTTGTAATGGTTTTGAAACAAGTTGTTAAAATGACTCTGTTTCATGCATTTAGATTAGGGCTCTCATGGTTCCCTTGGGTCGTGATTCAAATTACATATTCCTGAAATCTTCCTTGGCCACTTTTTCTGGAAAAGCAATATGAACATGCACAGGTATAAGGGTGGGGATGTGCACTTTATGTCTGTCCACAGCAGGAGTAGTGCTGTTCATGGGACCTATGATCCCTGAGCACAATTGGTTGAGAATAGAAGAGCTTAATCAAGTACACTTATTAGCATCAAATGCATAATAACAAACCGACTTCTATCATGTATCAAAAGTCAGTACTCAATGAGAGTTGGCGATGTGATCATGCAGGAAAAAGCTAGTCCCTTCAGTGGCTGCTACACTCAAGGTGGGCTCCACATGGGGGCAGTCATTCACACGCTCAGATTCAGGGACCCTGAGAAAGCTCCTGTCCTTACCATGTCTCACACGAAACCCTCCCTAAGGTCTGAAGCATCAGTACCTGCCAGTCAACTATTCCTGTGGGTTGCCATCACCTTTTTTGTCACTTTTTCATCCCTTACTTTATGATAAGAAGCTAATTTTTCCCGCAAACTCAGTATTTGGAGATAAGAAGAAAAAAGGTGAAGAAATACAAGCCGGACTGGAGTCTTGCCAGAACTGAACTCTATGTGTTGTGAATATGCAGACTGACTTTTTCCATCACACTCTTGAATAATTCTATATAATCTTTCCCTAGTTCACAATAGTACTTAGAACCAGGCATAGCCATTCACAATTTATACAAAATAAAACCACACGAGATTTTTTTTTCATAATTTACCAATCTATATTTTTAAATATTTTAAAATAAATTCTCTGATTGTTTTCTAAATCAGTGAGTACGGACAAAGTACTTCAGGGAATTCAATTATTTAACCAAAGTTTTCTCTAACATTTTGATCTTATTAATTCGTTTGAACCAATAAAAAAGAAACCAGGTCCTGCTCCTTCACAGATTCTCTGGGGCTGAGAGGCAGAGAGTGAAAAGAGAAACTTCAGCCTGGCAGAGGTCAATAGCTTTGTGAAGAAAAAAGTGTTGCGGTGAGTAATTTCCATCTTTTCTATGAAAAAGATTTAGCCCAGTGAGCCTTAACGGCAGATGTAAAGGGTGTCTTAGTAAGAGTCACTTTTGAGAGTAGGGCAGAAACCACTCCTCGGCTCTGCTAGTAGCAGGAAGACAGTCCCTTCCCAAGAGGATTTATTACTTGTCCATTAGCAGGCTTCAACCTGGAAGCCCGCAGTGGAGAGGACTAACAAAGGGTTATATGATAGCTCAGACCTCGGCCACAATTCTCACGTAGCCAGGCACAGCCTAATTACCACCAGAGCTGCTCATGCCCTGTGAGGTAACAGGGAAAGAGCAAATGGAGGAGGCAGGGAAAGATGTGTAACACGATCTATTATTTTACAATTAACTGGAGACTCACCCTGTCCACTGTCAACATTCACAAAGCGCGCGCGCACACACCCCCGCGGGCATTAACACACTCCACAGCTCAAACTTCAGAAATCCTAAA
>RJWT010030781.1:0-14556 GCA_004365215.1 Cuniculus paca | reverse complement strand
ACTTCAAAATGAATGAGTTCCTGTTCCAGAAAATCAACGAATTCCTTCCATTACAACATACATTTGTTTACTAATTTACTTCTAACAAATGTACAAAATCTCTTTTTTTTTTGGTACCAGCATTTGAACTCACAACCTCGCGCTTTCCAGGGAAGTGCTTATGCCCCTGAGCTAAATCCCCAACCCTTGTCTTTTTGAGACAGGGTCTTGCTATGCCGTTCAGACTGGCCTTGAGCTCACTTTGTAGCCCAGGTGGTCTCGAACTCAAAACCATCCTCCTGCCTCAGCCTACCAAGTGCTGGGATTACAGGGGTGCGCCACCACGCCCAGATAATATCTTTTTGAAGGAAGAATAAAATATTCCCACTAAGCCTTTCTGCTATAGCCCCATAACTTTTTATCTCTTTTCTGAAACTTTTCCCATTATAGTTTGTGAAAGCAACTAGAAGGAACTCATTAAATACAAAAAAAGAACTGGATAAATGTTAGTACTAACTTCATCATTAGTTCTCCTGGAATGACTTCGCACTGGTATTTTTAGCTTGGAAAACAATCCATCAAATGTACACAACACTCAAGATATCAAAATGTTGTCAATGAACTTTTCTTTTTGGGAGTGGGGTGAGTCTCCCTCTAAACCTGGAAAAGTTAGTTTGAAAAAAAAAATGAATTTAGCACAGGTGTATCATGCACTGAGTGCAAAAATAACCAACATTTATTCATCTTAGATTATCTCTTTAAATCTTCCCAACCTTCTAAGGTTGGCAGCATTTTCAAAGAAAAGGAGGCTCTGAAAGATAAATGCACTGAGGTCAGCAGGATGGCCCATGCCTGTAATCCCAGCACCCACACTAAGGTAGAAAGATTCCAAATTAAGAGCTCAGCAGCAGCAATTTAGTGAGACTCTGTCTCAAAAAACAGAGTTTAGTGTGAAGGCCCTAGATTCAATCCCCAGTATTCCCCTACCAAAAAAAAAGAGAAAAGCATATTTGCGCAATGTCTTACAGGTAGTGAACATCTAAGCCAGTTCAAAAGTTTGAAGGATGCATCGAAAACAGTCTGATGAACACTCCATGTCTTTCTTTAAAATTAATTTTATTGGTACATTTTAGATATATATAACATTCATCATAGGGAATTTGTACCTGTACATGATACTTTTTTTTTCCGATTCCTTTCCCCTCCCTTTAACCCATTGCCCTCCTTATTTACGAAAGCTTTGTTTCCATTCTTTCCCCTCCTATTCCCTATTTTCTTCTCAATTCCTTCCTTTCTCTTTCCCCCCTCCTTATTTACCCTTCCCATTTGAATACTTTCTTCCTATTTCAGAATACCTATTATACCTGTCGGTCCTTATTTACACTTTCAGTTTCTCGCACCAGAGAAATAACGTGATAGTTAAACATGTATGCCTGATTTATTTCACTTAAGCATACAGTCTCGAGGTTCACCAATTTACCTAGAAATGTCTTATTTTATCCTTTATGGCAGAGCAGTACTCAGCCGTATAAAAAAAAAGCCATCTTCTTTATCCATTCATCGGTTGATGGGCATTTGAGCTGTTTCCAAGATTTAGCTATTACAGGGCTGGAGCTATAGCTCAGCGGCACAGCGCCTGCCTGGCAAGAGTGAGGCCGTGAGTTCGATTCTCAGTACCAAAAGAAAACACACACACAAAAAGATTTAGCTATTACAAACTGCTGCTGTAAACACGGATGTGCAGACATCGCTGTGGTTACACTCCGCGTCTTCAGGCACAATATTGCAACAAGTAAACTTTTTCTTTCTCTCCTTTCTTCTCACAAAGACCGTACTGTGACACTAACATCCATAAGAGGATGGACGCCAGATCCAAATAACACAGGACAAATTCCAAAGTTACGGGAAGGAGGAAGGCAAGCACCGTACTGGGAGGGGCAGGACTCCGCGTGGTGCGGAGAAGTGCAGGCTTTGCAGTTGTGCAGCCAACTTCCCAAACCTCTTTATTTTATCTAAGCTCCAGTTCTAAAATGGAGCGAAAACGCCTCCCTGGGAATTCAGTGTCGGTGAAGGGCTCGTCGCACAGCGGCTGTCACCCGGGTCGTTGGGCGGCGCGCGGAGGCAGGGATCCTGCGGGGCAGCCAAGCAGAAGGCGGGGCCGAGGGGTCAGGCGGGGCCGCGCGCCGCCCGCCCTCTCTCTCCCCCACTGCGCGCCGTGGCCGAGCGCCGCCCGCCTGGCGCGCTTTTCCCGCGGCCGCCGCCGCAGCCCACACCTCAAGACTCTCTCTCCCCTCCGTATTGCCAGAACAGCTCTCGCTGGCCCCCGACCCCTCGCGCCTCACCTCGCAGCTTCTCCTACCTCAACACTTAGGAGTCGCCGGCCGCGCGCTGGCTGTCTACGCTTGCGTGCGCTGCCCCAGGGCCTGCGTGCTCGCCCCCGCGTACGTGCGCGCTCCCGGGACGTGCAACCCCCGCCTCCGTCCCCGCCCCTTCCTTGTCCCCTCCCTGTCACCACTCTGGACGGCCCGCCCGCCGCTCCTCTGTCCCTCCTCCCCTTCCTTGGTCCCCGCCTGCAGACGGGAGAGATCCGGTTGCCTGCGGTCTGGAGGATGGGGCCGAGCCACTTGTCTGACTGCTGAGTCTGAGCGGTCGTCACTTTGCCCATTGGCGTGTGGTCCGCGGCCGGAGGCTTCCTGTTGGTGGCGCTGTTTGGTCCCCTCTGGAGTGCGGTGAGGCCGACCCGGCTGCAA
Organism: Cuniculus paca; assembly: GCA_004365215.1. NCBI lineage: Eukaryota > Metazoa > Chordata > Mammalia > Rodentia > Cuniculidae > Cuniculus > Cuniculus paca. Next base: position 11,827 of record RJWT010030781.1, on the reverse strand, counting down.
CAGTCTGGGTTTTGTGATTCCCACTCCCGCCCCGTTGTCTCCAACGGAACCGAAGCCGAGGCTCTGGGCTCAAGGACAGCGAGGCGTGGCCGCCTGTCCAGTCCAGGCCACGCAGTGCCGCGCATGGATTAACCAGACTTCAGGGGTGAGGAGAGTACGTTTCGTTCAGAGGCTCCTGGAACGTCGACAGTGTCTCCTTTGGGAAGAACCATCCCCTTCTTGGGCTTCAGATGCCCAAATGGAGGTGCAATGATGAGAGGATGTGGTGGTCCACTCTGATATCAATCTTGAGGGCTAGGTATGTCCCAACATCTCTTCTTACTACTAGTAGTGATTACTATCCTAACTACTATTCGTCGAGTATTTACTGCATGTCTGGCGTTGTACAAAGCAGGTTACACCTATGGTCTCATAAAACAACCTTATGAGATTGGCAGTATTATCCCCATTTCCCAGGGGTGGATTTACATACATGTATGTACGTATTTGGGATCACACTGCTAGGAAGTGTTGAGGAAGGACATTCAAACCATAACCTTTCTAGCATAACTATCATGCTGTTATTTGTATTCAGAAGTCTGTCTCTGATAAATTTTGCTCAACCGCTTTTAGAATTCATATACACTTCCTGCCTGTGTGGATCCTCTATTCATTTTTTTGGTATGTGTAATACAAGTTCATTGTTAAAAAGGAGAAAAGGAAATTTTGCGTCAGCAAAAATGAATGTGAAAATCATCTCCCAACGTGTTCAATAAACAGTTAAAAATTTGATCTTTACTTTTCCAGGCATTTTCCTAAGCATCATTTTAATAAACGTAGGGTATTTTACATTTGATGTATGCTAAAATCTGTTCATTCATTCAACAAATATTTAATGGGCACTGTTCTAGATGCTGGGAATTCAGCAGTGAACAAAGCAAAGTCTGCCTCGTAGAGTTCATTTAGTAGTGGGGGAGATTGACAACAAGCAATGCACACATATTACTAATAGATAATGCCCAGTAATGTGGTTTTATGGAAAAACGAATCAAGGTAAATGGATGAAGTGACGTGAAGATTCTCTTTTAGTTAGGCTAGACAAGAAAGGCCTCTTAGGAGGAGTCATGTAAACAGAAATCTAATCATTTAATGAGAAAGGAAGCTAAGAGGATTTTTAGAGGGAAACTGGAAGAGACACAGCAAGTGCAGTGACCCAGACACAGGGGCTTGTTTGGCAAGGATTTCAAGTTTCAGGTGAGCCTGGGAAACTTGGTGAGACCCTAGCTCAAATTAAGATATAAAGGCTTGGGGATGCAGTTCAGTGATACAGGACCCCTTTGTTTGATCCCCAGTACTGCAAATTAAATAATGAATACAAAATTTAAAATAAACAAAACAGCATTCACTGGGCACAGTGATGCAAGCCATTAATCCTAATTACTCAGGAAAGCTGAAGCAGAAGGATTGCAAGTTCAAGGCCACCCTGGGCAATTTAATGAGACCTTGCCTCAAAATAAAATAAAAGGGCTGGCTAGGAATGTATCCCAGTGGTAGAAGATGCATGGGTTCAAAACCCATGGAGGAGGGGGCCTCTAAAACATAGCATTCTTTCACTTGGAAATTACCTTTCCTCTTCAGTAGGCTGTTTAAAATTAATTCTAAGCCCCAATTTAGCTTGCTTAGTAAAGACCCAAACAAATTAAAATGCGCAGTGTGAGGAAGGCTAATACTGGTGAAGGCTTTTCAGAGTTTTTGCCTCAAGCAGTGTTGTGATAGTATCGCCACTTACAAAACCAGCTGAAGGGAATGGGAAAGACAAGATTTGGAGGAAAAATTAGAAGTTCTGTTTAGGATCTGTGTTTTGCATTGTAACTGGAAATGACAAATAGAGTGTAGAACTCAGTGGAGAGGTCAGGGCTAAAACTGTGTAACTGTAGTAGAATTGGTTCTTTGTGTCTTCCCCAGACAGAGCTTGAGAATAGACCATCTTTTCTTCTTTGTAACCCCATCACCCAGAAACATATCCTCAACAAATATTTATGAAATGAACAAATAAAAGCAAAGGTATTAATGAAATTACTCAATGTATAAGATAAAAAGAGAAAATACTCATTCTGTGTTTTCATAGACAATCCAAGAACCTGGATGTGGTTTACAAGTAGACAGACCTGATTTGCTCAAGCTATTCTTGGTCTGCACATGTTGTTCCTAGTTCTTGCCTTGGTTCACCCTCAGAAGTGTCTTTGGACAATAAATGTCTAGGTTATTGTTTATAGAAGATCTTTTTGGGTCTAGTTTCTTCCTGTACAGTATCTTTAGCATCATTGTCCCATCTGACAATTCATTTCTCCATTCAATGACTTCCTACCCGCTTTTGCCAAAGTACTGCCTACCTCATCATGGACTTTACTCTTTCAGGAACCCTTCTGCTGACCCCCCGAAGACTGAGTTAGGTAACCCACATACTCCCACTGCACTCTGTAGTTAACCTGTCATAGCAAAGGTGACTGAGTGCCTTGTTTCCTCACTAAACAGTTCGGTAGGGGAACTTATTAAAACACCTCTTGTCCTTTTTTTAAAATTTTTTTGGTTTTTTGAGACAATGTTTTTGTAACTCAGGCTGGCCTTGAACTCACTTTGCAGCCTAGGCTAGCCTCAAACTCCCAGCAATCCTTCACTGCCTCAGATCCTTTCATTTTTAACTAAAGAAGTTGACTTTTGACCTGGAAACCCAACAAGGAAAATTATATCCAAATGTATCCCAAATGTTGGGATCAAAGTATCCCAAAAGTTTCTTCTCAGCTACTTAACTGCTATGGTTAGAAACAAAAATGAAGCTCACAAGCATCCCTCATGAAAATAATGTTCTGTCATGTCTAGTTATTTCCTATATCCTGAGTGTTGAGAGACTATAAACTTTGTTCCATCTTCTGTATTTTTCGTGTAACTGAGATGGCTTCTTGTAGTTTGATATGCAAATAGGTAAAGACGAAAACATTTAAAAAAATCTGGCCACGCTTTTTAGGCCTTGACTTCCTCCCCATTCTGCTGAGATACACCACATCTGTATAATTTAGCTGGCAATTGAGGACCTGGAGTAGAATACTTCTCCAGCCACAGGGATCTTTGAAGCAGAGAGGCTTCCTGTGATGTGATAGGCTCAGTGGAGAGAGGACTTCACTTCACAAAGGGCCAGCACCCCAAGGCTTATAGCTCTTGGGGTTCACACACTAAGGCACTTTCACAGAAGTCTGTGCTTTTTGAGCATCCTCTGCCTATGCTGCCTGCCACCCTTGCCCCTCTTCTTCCTCCCCTTCAGGGCACCCTTCCCCAGCTCTCTCTCTCTCTGTGGTCACTCTGTCAAAGGAATGGGGAAATCATACCTTTCCCTAACAAGGTTTCTGTATTTCTTATATAATGGAATCCGGCGCACAGTGAATTTCACCTAGCTGTGTAGCTTGGGACCTCGCCAGCAGACCGGTAGGGACCTGTGCCCATTCCGCCATCAGCCTGGGACGCTTGGAGCACCCCTGGGGTCCTGCCTGGGCTCTGCCCATCCACTCTGGAGCAGTGAAGCAGCTGCAGCTCTGGGCCTGGCGTGAGCTGAAGGCGCGCACAGCGAATTTCACCTAGCCGTGCAGCTTGGGACCTAGCCAGCAGACCGGTAGGGACCTGTGCCCATTCCACCATCAGCCCTGGACATTTGGAGCATCCCTGGGGTCCTGCCTGTGCTCCACCCAGACACTGCCCAGCAACAGAGCAGCCACAATGGTAGTCTTGGCTAGAGCTGAAGGCATGCACTGTGAATTTCACCTAGCCTTAGAACCTCAGCTGTGCACGTTGGATTCACCTGCCACAGTGGAATACAGGAAAATGACAAAACGAAAGAGCAAAATGCAGTCTTACACCTCCAGTTCATCCCAAACAAGCCAAAGAGACATGGACATAGAAGAAAGTATAAGCCACACACCTGAAACTGCTGAAATGATAGCAACTGAAGTAAAGAAACAACTCCATGAAGCTGTAAAGGAACTGAGATTAGAAATGATTGCCCAGGTAAAACAAGAGATGATAAACACAATGAAAGAAATGCTAAACACATCTAAAGAAGATATAGTTGGAAAAAATAGAGGAGCACTGCAAAAGGATGGAAACCTTGAATGAAGAATACAAGAAAGAATTAGAATGCATGAAACAGATTCAAAGAGATACCAAGAAAATCAAGAATGCCATTGAAAGCTGGCAAAGCCACCTCAGTGAATGTGAAAATATACTTTCAGACCTCAAAGACATGATTGCAGCTGGCGAGGAAGAAAGGAAACATCTTTTAAAAATAACAAGGAATCAGGAAATAGCAATTCAGCAGTTGCAAGATGATGCAAAGAAAAACAATATAAGACTGATAGGTGTAAATGAAAAAGAAGGAGAAAACACAAATGGTATAAAAACACTACTTAAAGAAGTAGTAGCTCAAAATTCCCCAAACATGGGAAAGGAAACTGACATACAGATAAGTGAAGCATATAGAACTCCAATTAGCTATAACCAAAATAAACCAACACCCAGACATATAATTATCAGCATTCCAGAAATTCAGCATAAGAACAGAGTATTAAAAGCTGTGAGAGAAAAGAAGCAAATCACCTATAAAGGAAAACCCATCAGAATCACAGCAGATTTCTCAACATAAACAATAAAGTCAAGAAGAGCATGGAGTGAAGTATTTCAAGTCCTAAAGGAAAACAACTTCTAACCCAGACTGATGTACCCTGCAAAACTATCCTTCAAAACTGATGGAGAAATAAGATACTTCCATGACAAAGAGCAGCTGAAGAACTTCATGACTACCAAACCAACCATGCAAAGAATACTGAAAGATACTCTAGATAGACATGAAAATAGCTATGACATCAAGAAGATAACAGAAGAACACCAAGCAGTGCAAACAATTAAGTAGAGGGAAAAAGTAAAGAAACCACCACAGAAAGATAACATGACTAAAACAAGCCAGTATATATCAGTTATAACCATTAATGTAAATGGCCTCAATTCACCAATCAAAAGAAACAGACTGGCAGAACGGATCAAGAAACAACATCCAACCATATGCTGTGTACAAGAAACCCATCTAACCCAAAAGGAAATTCATAGACTGAAAGTCAAAGGATGGAAAACAATACTCCATGCAACAGGAACCCCCCCAAAAAAAGCAGGGGTAGCTACTCTGTTCGCAGATGATGTGAACTTCAAACAAATAATGGTCAAAAGAGATAAAGAAGGTCACTACATACTGGTTAGGGGAAAACTCCAAAAGGAACTAATAACAATCTTAAATATATATGCACCAAATATGGGAGCACCCAACTATATAAAACAAATATTAATAGAAATGAAAAATCAAATAAGCAATAACACAATTATAACGGGAGACCTTAACACACACTTGACACAAAGAGACAAATCAACTAGACAGAAAATCAGCAAAGAAATAACAGAACTGAATCTAACCTGTGAACAAATGGACCTGGTAAATGTGTACAGACTTTTCCACCCAACAACATCAGAGTATACATTCTTCTCAGCTTCACATGGTACATTCTTTAGAATAGACCATATACTAGCCCATGGAACATGCTTAAGTAAATGCAAAGGAATCGAAATTGTCTCGTGCATACTATCTGATCACAGTGCCATCAAACTGGAAATTATAATGGAATCCACCTGCCATGACCAGCATATAGGGGAAGGCTTGAAGGATTGCTAATCAACTTAAACATAGTCATTTCTCCATGCAAGGTGTGTTTCTGCACAGACAGGAGGAGCCTTAGAATCTCAAAGTGAGAAAAGAAGAAAGTTATGCTAAAGGGCCCTGCTGTACCCATAAAGATAAGACTCTGAGAGGTAAAATGACCTGCTGTAAGTTATTAGTTATGTACTAGGTAGCAAGGCCATAGTAAAACCAGATCTTTCCACATGGCAAAAGAAAGAATCAACAAAGTAATGACCTACAGAATGAGAGAAAATATTTGTGAGCCACGTATCTGATAAGAAGTTAATATCCAAAATACAGTATTAAAGAACTCAACAGCAAGAAATGTTAGTAAGTTGATTTAGCCATGTCACAATGTATACATATATCAAACATGTTGCATATGATAGTTTTTATCAATTAAAAAATAAATTTTTAAGTAAGTATGCTATAGGTAAATATAAAAGTAAATAAAAGGGGTTTTGTCATGTTTTGTTTTGTTTGTAGTACTAAGAATCAAACTCAGACACTCTACCCCTGAGTTATATCCTAGCCCTTTTTTTGTTGTAGTTTTGTTTTGTTTCTTTTGAGTCAAGGTCTTGGTATACAATCAAGACTGAACTTGAATTCACACTGTAGCCCAGAAAGGCCTTAAAAGCATATTCTTCCTGCCTGAACCTGACAAATGCAGTAGTTGGGCTGATAGGTGTGTGCCATCATGCCAGGCTGTTTTTTTTAGAGTGCTACCTTATTAAAAACAAGCCTCATCTATACGAATGTAACTAGTGAGCTGCTTGTTACTCTTTAAAATGGAAGAGTTACTAGGTATTAGGATTTTCATAATATCATGGCCATTATTATTTTCGTGAATCCGGGCCTTTGTTACCCATCTCTTCTGTCTCTTCCTCACCTTAACTGACTTTTTTCTTACCCACGAAAAGTATGGGATAGTTACACAGCTGGTTCACTGAGAGGAAAGTTTTATGCTAATAGTTTTCTGGACAGTGTTTCAGGCCTATATCTGGCACGCTGAACGACTACTGTGACTATAACAATTCAAAATGTATTGACTATTGTTACTCTCCTACTAGTGTGTTTTGAAACTTTTTTTCTGTTATTTCTTACTTTTTTCTGTTTAAAATAAAAAAAGAAAAAGAAAAAAGAAAAGTGCAGGGTGTCTATCCCCCAAGTAGCCAGGATTTGGTTAAAATATAAAAAAGTTAGGTGAACTAGAACTAGTCTAAGCCTGAGTGGATCTGTTTATTAGAAAACTGAAATAAGCCCACTCTGCTTGCAGCCTAATACACAAAGATCCCACCTTCTAACTGCCAAAATGGGCTCCTAAAGTACTTTGTATCATTTGATGACATGATCTGTACTCTTTTGCAACCAGTAAGTGCCCCCAAAAATGTTTGAAATATTTGTAAGAAAATTGACAGTTTTAACATAATTATAAAAGCATAGGCTTTGAACCTTTCCTGAATTAGAAGCCTGTCTTTACACCTAACCATATTTAGGAATTTAGGCAAGATCTTTTTTTTTTTTTTTTTTTGGTACCCAGGATTGAACTCACAAACTCACACTTACCAGGCAAGCGCTTGAATCACTGAGCTAAATCCCCGGCCCTAAGAGCTTATCTTTCTGTGTTTCTTCTCCTCATATGTAAAATGAAAGTAATATCTAATTCATATGAGTTTTATAAGAATATACATGTATAGAATCTCATTCATGTTGGAAGTCAAATAAATTATTTAAAATATATATAAAATAATAAAAATATTTAAATTTTTTAAATATCTAAAGTAAGTAAATAATAATTTTAATTTTAATTTTTAAAAATTTATTATTATTATTTATTTACTCAGTATTAGGAATGAACCCAGGGCCTTTGTACAGAGCTACATTCCCAAATCTTTTTATTTTTTATTTTGAGTCAGGGTCTTGCTAAGTCACACCACCCAGGCTGGACTTCAACTTGAAATCCTCCTGTCTCAGCCTCCCAGAGTGCTGAGATAGCAGACACACACCACCAGGCCTAGTGTAATTTTAGTTCTTGAAGTGCTCCACAAGCTGACCCTGGCTCTTTTTTTTTTTTTCCCACTCTATTTTATTTTATTAGTACATTTTTGTAATTCATGTAGTTTGCCATCATCTTGGGGAATGGTTACATGTACATGTCCTGGGTGTTATTTAGAACTTACTCTAGCTAGGCTAACTAATGCTCTGCATTAGAATATTTTCATTATTTGACTCACGAACTCCCGTCTCCTGGACTTTCTTCTGGTGTCTCCTTCTTTCTCACCTACAGAAATTAAAGTGTACATTATCTCATAGGTCACAGGGCAAATGCGTAGTTGCAATCTAGTACTGTATAGGTAATCCAGCCCATCCTCAAATGGAGAAAAATTTATTTCTCATTTAATTAATGTAAATAGCAGACTTATATATTATGAACAAGTAACTATAAGACTGTTCTTTGAGTAGAGTATTTTACTATGTTAATCAAATAAAACTGCCGGGTGTGGTGGCTCACACCTGTAATCCCAGCACTCGGGAGGGTGAGACAGGCGGATCATTGTGAGTTCGAGACCAGCCTGGGCTACAAAGTGGGCTCAAGGCCAGCCTGAACGGCATAGTGAGACCCTGTCTCAAAAACACAAGGGCTGGGGATCTAGCTCAGCAGCCTAAGCGCCTCCCTGGCAAGTGCAAGGTTGTGAGTTCAATCCCCGGTGCCACAAAAAAAAAAAAAAATCAAATAAAACTCACCAGGTTATTCTGGTACATATTTAATGACGTGTAATTGTTATGGTGCTACATGCTAATTAGGCCTTAAATGTTAAGCTACTTTCATAAATGACTGTAATTGGTTATTTTTTACACAGCCAAATACATTTTTTAGTGTTTGCTCATTTTATTAATTTTCTAGAATCTATAATCATGTCAAGAACAACAGTTTTCTCTGAAACCCTTTACTATTTAATCATACAGTCACACAAACATAGTCTTCAAAATGTCATAGCAGCGCACCCCTCTCAACTCAGTACTAAAAATAGCTACTGTTCAAAGCTCTTTGTGTATGTGTCTCTTGTATTTTATCCCTAAGAAGCCCTTTAAAGGAGGTGGTATTCCATGGTACTCATGCAGACACTGTGAGAATGTAAGCAAACAGCCTAGCTGATCATTCAAACTTTCTACACCAACCTTCATCTACTATGAGCAACCTCAGGCAGGCAGTGGATTCTAGCAGAGAGAGATCCAATTACTTTTGGAGGTGAAGTGGCTCTGAGAAATGTAGAAATGTATAATATGCATGTGCAAAAAGAGAATGAGTAATCTAGAAGAAGAAGGGGTTTGTCAGCAATGGAAGAGTTGGAGCCTGTCAAAGCTGACTTTCTTAGTGTCCTTTCAACAAAGAGAGCCTTGGCTAGCAAATGTCAAACACTGCTGCCCCCGTGGTAGCCTACTGTTTTGTAGAGATACTGTGTCAGCCTAATACCATTGAACATTTGAATTTTAGAACTAACCCCCCTTATTCTGAGTCCCAAAAACATCAAGAGTTAAACTGCTGTTTTGTTTTGTTTTGTTTTGCTTTGCTTTGCTTTGCTTTTTGCATTGCTTTGCTTTGCTTTGATTTTGTTGAGACAGGGTCTCACTATGTGGTTCAGGCTGGCCTTGAACTCACTGTGTAGCTCAGGCTGGCCTCAAACTCTCGGTGATCTTCCTGCCTTAGCCTCTCAAGTGCTGGGATTATTGGCCTGTGCACTATGCCCTGCAAAACTGCTGTTTTACAAGCTTGGGTTTGGGCCTGGGCTTGGGCTTGGGTTTGGTTTGGTTTGGTTTGGTTTGGTTTGGTTTGGTTTTGGAACAGGGTCTCCCTATGTAGTCCAGGTTGACCTTGAAGCTACTATGAGGTCCAGGCTGCTATCAACCTTGTAATTCTCCTGCCTCAGCTTCCCAAGTGCTGGGATTATATACGTATGTCATTGTCACCAGACAAAACCAAAGGAAGTTCCTGAAACTGATAAAAACCCATCTCACCCTAATCACAGTGTGGGCTTGTAGGTTCACTGACTCAGAACAAGGGGAAAAAGAATTCTCAGGACACATCAGTAAGAGGCTCCGAAAGGGTTTATTAGGCAGAAATTTTAGTGTTTTGTGCATATGACGATTATATTTCTCACTGTAAACTAGTAATTTCTGTTCATATGGTAATTGAATTTCTCACATGAAATAAATTTATATATGAACTTGGTTAGTGTGAATCTGCCTCTAAATAATAGAGTCATTGCTCTGTGTTTTGAAAATTTGGATTTCTAAGCCTATAAAACAGCCTGAGAGATCTTCTTCAAATCAGCTTACATAAATGCCTTTTAAATGAAATTTCTAGAGCCTCCTTCTGGGCTGGAGATGTGGCTCGGTAGCAGAGCACTTGCCTGGCATGTGTGAGTTCCTGAGTTTGATCCCCAATACTGCCAAGGAAAAATATTCTTATGTGTTCATTCCTCCATTTGTTAAATACTTATTGTATCTTATTATAAGCAAGACTATGCCAGGTACCAGAGATTCAAAGTTTAATAAAATAGTCTGCCCTCAGTTGGGGATGGTGGCACATGCCTGTAATCCCAGCTGTCAAGAGGTTGAGGCAGGAGGAATATGAGTTCAAGGCCAGCCTAGGATATGTAGTGAGATACTGTCTCAAAACAGATACTTCACAATGCAAATAGTTACATATAAGATGATATGTGTTAGAGACATTGAGACTTCCAAAAATGCATTGGACAATTTTAGGGGAAATTAAGGGTTAAGTTCCTGAGAAGTAAAGAGCTAAGTGTTAGAGAAGAGTGGGAAGGAAATTCCAAACAGAATAACAAATTATGCAAAGATCCAGCAGCATGAAATAGCACAGCCACTCTGTCCTTTGGTTTTTGTGGGGGTTTTTCCCCTCCCTCTTTTTTATTTTATTTTTTGAGACAAGGCCTTGCTAAGTTGCTAAAACGCCCAGGCTGGACTGAAGCTTTTCAACCCTCCTGGCTAATTTCTCTCAGAGTGCTGGGATTCCAGACATGTACCAGCACACTCAGATCCAGTCTGGCCTTTGTGACTGAAATACAGAGGGCAAGAAAGAGGAGAATCACTGTACATGGAGCAGCACAGAGAGATGTCAGTCCATTGTTGCAAGTTCAAAGCCAGCCTGGGCTACATAGTGGATGAGACCCTGTCTCAAAAAACAAACAAACCAACAAACCAAAGAAGCCTTTTTCATTTTACTTCATTTGAATTGGGGCATAGTTCTAAACCTGAGCTTTAGAACTGCCTCTGCCTGTCTGGTGTCATGGTGCATATCCCCACTACTCAGGAGAGGGGAGGATGTCAGGTTTGAGGCCAGCCTACCAAAAATGTCAAAGTCTGAGATTCCCAGTTAGTCAGGATGGATGTGGAAGAAGGGATACTCTTTACTGCTGCCAGAGTGTATTTGGGACAATCACTTTGAAGAGCCATTTGAGATCAAGCAAAGCAGAACAGCAGAGTCCTACAATCCATGACTATTTGTTGGCATATGTCCTAGGCATAGATATATGCGAGCGTATTGATCATAGAAGAAATGAACTACTGTCTGATATTGTTATAAGTGTAGTTAAGATCCTTTAACATCAATATCTCAAAAAAATAAAATAAAATCAATGTCTTTTCCATAGAATGTTTGATCTTTCTAGTGGGCAAGAAGGACTTTATCCTGTAGCACACTGGCTACACACTGACTAGTCTTCTATTCCAGCATATTAGGCAGCAGCAGTGACCTGAATGCATATTTGGAGAGTCTTCTGAGTATCATCTCTACACCTTCCTCCCCCTGTGGGGATTGAGCCCAGGGCCCCACACATGCTAGGCAAATGTTCTACCGCTGAGCCATATCCCCAGCCCTTTTTATTTTGAGACAGAGTCTCACTAAATTGCCTCAGCTGACCTCAGGCTTTAACCCTCCTGCCTCAGCCTCATGAATAGTTGAGATAACAGGAATGGGTCACTGCACTGGGCTGTGGGCATCTTCTTATTCTGTGAAGACCATGATATCAATTGTTTAAACTTATCATTCTACAT
>RJWT010030780.1:0-14551 GCA_004365215.1 Cuniculus paca | reverse complement strand
GGGAGGGGAAGAGAGAGGTAGGGGGAGGAGGAAATCGAGGCATTCACCCCAGGCCCAGCAACACAAGCTATGAGAAGCAAAAGGCGCCTGCTCCCCGAGTGCTGGCATCCCTCCTGCCATTTTACTGAAACTTCGGGGTGTTTTTCTCTCCGCAGCACCCACGCTCCCTCCCTTTCTGTCAAAGTTGCTTGTTGTGACAGAGTGAGAGGATGGTGGCTGGGGGTGGGGAATGCAGCCCGGCGGCCTCAGGGCTGAGTTACAGCTCCCCCTCCAGGAGCAGCGAGGGGCAGCTCAGGCTCCAGGCAAAGCCCGGTACCGCCTCCCTCGTTGCCCACCCTGCGGCACGCCGGCAGCTTCGGTACCACCCACAGCTAGGCACCGCCGCCCCCTGCCCGCAGAGACACAGACACACGCAGGAGCCCAAAGCAGTGCCCGCCCAAGACCCCCTCCTGATGTCGCTCCCTGCTGATGGGCCAGAGGATGCCACCAGGTGCTGGGCATTCTTGCAGTATAAAAAACGGTGAGTCTTGAGCATCTGGACTCCATTATCCTCTGGCACTTCAAGCAGAGGGACTCCCAGGGGCAGCACCTGCAGACGGCCTGGCCGCTGCTTTGAGCCTCTGTATACAGCGCTTTGGGGCACCCTCTGAGGTCCGAAGCAGCCCACTCTGGAAAGTACAGGCGCCAGTTCTGGGGGGTGGGCTGGTGACCCAAAGCAGCAGCCACACACCTCCACCCCCACCCCGCTCAGCTGACAGCAGAGGGGTCCCAGGTTTGAGGGAAAAACTTCCTTACAAGAAGGAAAGAGGACAGATTCAATGCTCTCTCAAAGCTCCAGGAAGACCACCAAGGGATACACTTTAATTCCAGAGCAGCCAGCATCACCAATCTTGATCCTGGTCAGGAAAGTCAAAATGACATTCCCTACCTCGTGGGAATAAAAATGAAACTTTACAAACCAGGTGTGGTGGTACAGGCCTGTAATTCCAGCACTCACAAGGCTGAGGCAGGAGGATCCCTGTGAGGATCCCTGAACTCACTACACATCCTGAGACCTTGTCAAAAAAAAAAAAAATTAGGACTGCAAGCAGCCAGTCTAACATGGACTCAGTCTTTCTTGCTAGCCACCCGTAGCCACGTACCCTCTCCCTTTCTAAGTCCTTCCTTTCATCAGGCATGTGCACCGCTCCTTGTTCTTTATGCACATTAAGGGATTTCAATAACTTCACAAGACGTTACTGAAGAGAAAATTGACAAAGCTTGTGGTTGGTGGGGATTTTACATGACTTGATCAAGATTACATGACTAAGCCAGGTGTGCAGCCTACAAGCACAGTACTCTGGGAGCTGAGGCAGGTAGGATGACAAGCTGAGGCCCAGCACAGTCAATTGAATGACTTAGCAAGATTCACTCTCAAAATAAAAAATAAAATAGTGGGTTGGAGATACAGCACAGTGCAAAGCTCTGGGTTCAATTTCTAGTAGTACCAAAAAAAAGGCCTGACCAGCAAGTGAAGGAGCCAGGAGTCACCCACCTGCCTGCAACCTTTGCCCTTCCCATGCCAGCGAGAACCTGCTCAGCTTTCCTTTGAGTGAGCAAAAGAGTGCATCTGTGGCGAGGTAGCTGGGCAGTACGAGCGGAGCCACCTGTCTGCTGACTTTCTTCCAAGGGAGGAAAGCTAGCATAGCCTGGGTCTCTGGACCCCCTGCGTCTCCTCAGAATTATGCGATGCACCTGCTCCCTGCCCTGGGCTGGCTGGCAGTGCCCAGTGGCACAGGTGATGCTGTAATGCTCTTTCGCCTCCAGAGCCCCGCACTTTATGTCGTTGGTAGGGTTTTTTGGTTTTTGTTTTTGTTTTTCTTAGATAGGGTCTCACAATATATTCCAGGCTGGCTCAAACTCCCTATGTAGCCCAGGCTGGCCTCTAACTCTTGGTGAGCTTCCTGCCTCAGTCTCCCAAGTGCTGGGATTACAGGCGTGCAGCACCATGCCTGGCCCACACACTTTCTTCACCAGCGTGCTGCATGGCTACATAAAGCCCAGCCCCAGCCACACGAAGAATGTGTTGATTCAAAAATATGTTTTAAGTTAATAAGCACATAGTGACACAGGCTGTTTGTTGGGGCAATGTGCTGCCTAAATTGCAATGTGCCCATCTACCCCTCCCACTCCCCGGCTCCTACCCCTTCGAAGGTCCTGGCTGTTTCCCCTGTCAATCTGGCAGGGAGAGTCTGTTCCTAGTTGCTCAGGCTGGGTGACTGTCAGTCTGCAAAACTCAGCTTGCCAACTGAGCACTTCCCCAGGTTCAGAGGTTTCTCTTGGGCCTCACACGCTCACATGTGTGTGTATGTGTGTGAGTTTTGTTCTTCTTAAACTAAAAATAGGGTTGGGAATACAGCTCATGGCAGAGCCCTTGCATGGCATGTACAAGATCCTGGGTTTGATCCTTAGCACCCCAACTGCAACACAAAACAACTTGAAAAAAAAAAAAGCAGAAATACCAGGTATGGTGGCACATTCCTTTAATCCCAGTAGTTTTGAGACTGAGGCAGGAGGATTGCTGCAGGTCTGAAACTAGCCTGGACCACATACCGAGACCCTGCCTCTAAAACAAAACAAAATGAGAAAAAGCAAAAATGGTGAATTCGGTAGTTTCTCTTATCTTCTGGAACATGTCCTAGAAGGCAGGTACTCGGTTTCATATCTGCTTTCAGGAAGCAAGCATGAACAGTTCCTTTCTGAGGCAAGAACTCAAGGTTGGACTTTCTTTTGTGTGGCTGTTTGTTTGTTTTTGAGACATGGTCTCCATATGTAGTCCAGGCTGGCCCAGAACTCGCCATGTAGCCCATGCTGACCTGAAACTCAAATCCAAGCCAGGCCTGGTGGCGCATGCCTGTAATCCCAGCATTCAGGAGGCTGAGACAGGAGGACCATTGCAAGTTTGAGACCAGCCTGGGCTACAAAGTGAGCTCAAAGCCAGCCTGAATGGCATAGTGAGACCCTGTCTCAAAAAGACAAGGGCCAGGAATTTAGCTCAGTGGCCTAAGCGCCTGCCTGGTAAGCACAAGGTCACAAGTTCTATCTCCGGTGCCGCAAAAAAAAAAAAAAAAAAAAAACTCAAATCCATCCTCCTTCCTCAGTCTCCCAAGTACTGGGATTATGAGTGTGTACCACCATGCTTGGCTATCGTGTCCATTTATCCCTGCTCCTGAGTCTCCACATTGGATAGGAGGGAAGTCATTCCTGATGTCTGTCTCCAGCCTTCTTTGCTTCCCTTGTTAGTTTTATTTTTATTTATTTATTTATTTATTTATTTTTGCAGCAATGGGTATTGAACTCATGACCTCATGCTTGCCAGTCAGGAGCTTAGGCCACTGAGCTAAATTCCTGGCCCTTGTCTTTTTGAGACAGGGTCTCACTATGCCGTTCAGGCTGGCCTTGCTCTCACTTTGTAGCCCAGGATGGTCTCGAACTTGCAAGGGTCCTCCTGTCTCAGCCTCCCAAATGCTGGGATTACAGGTGTGAGCCACCATGCCCAGCCCCTTGTTAGTTGTATAGAGGAACTACTCCATCTTTTAATGATACGATTCATTTGTATATGCCTGCATCTATTTATATAAACATAGAGAATGGTATGGAGCAGGTCCAGAGTTTAGAAGGGGCATGGGGTGGCATGACTAGCACTTTAGAGGCAGTTCCACAGTCAGAATTCTCAACCCAGGAGCTCATAAAGGCTTTGTAAAGATAATAGTTATCAACCTGAATTGAGCAGATGGGTCCTTGCCTCTGCAAAGACCAAGAGGAATAATTAATTCTTCACCAGGGTTTGCTTTGAAAACTGTCGGGTGTTCTCAATTTACACAATACCTATGTGGCTAGACATTTTCAACCTCATGTTTTCTAACAGCATCTAATATGTGTTGAGTACCTTGAGGAAAGGCAAATGAAAGAGTGCACCTGGTCTCTACCCTGAAGGAATTTATAATTCAGTTGGGGAAGGAGAACTTGAACTTGTAAAATAATGGTGGATTAACCTAAATGGCCCAAACCAGCTCAGAAAACCTGAGAACCAACACGATCAAGTGCTGCCAAAAAAGAGCTCATGGGAAAGCAAATAGTGAGCTGTCTTAAAGGACAGGAAGGATCTGAATATAAACAATGACATTTATAAATTATAAAGAGAACAGGAGTTGACACAATAACTGCTCAGTAGCTGGTAGTGGCCTCTTCTTCTTGCTAACACTTTCTAATAAATTATCTCAGCTAGGCAGGTGGCACATACTAAGGAGCGTGAGGCAGGAGGATTGCTCCAAGTTTGAGGCCAGTCTGGGCTATATGATGAGTTCAAGGCCAGTCTGAACTATATAGACCCTGCCTTCAAAAAAACAAATAAATAAATTGGGCATGGTAACTCCTACCTGTAATCCCAGTACTCAGAGGCTGAGGCAGGAGGATCGACACAAGTTCAAGGCCAGCCTGGGGTACATAACAAGTTCAAGGCCAGCCTGAACTGCATAGTGAGACTTTGTCTCAAAAAACAAACAAACCAACCAACAAATAAAGAAATCCATTTGATAGTCCTGTGGTTGGGCAGGGTAGATGGTACTGTTTTCATTTCACGAGTGAAGAAACTGAGGTTCGGGATGATTAAATCTGCTGCCTAAGTCATGAGGGAGAAACTGAAACCCAGGCTTCCCCCACTGTGGGGAGAGCAGCAGGCAATTCAAGCAGGCAGCACAGCAGGAACAAGAGAAAGAAGCAGGGAGCCCTGGTAAACCCAATTAATCTCAGTGGCACCAGACGTGCTCTCTCTTGAAAGGAGCCTGCACCCTCTGCCTTCTCCTCCAGTCAGTGCCCACGTTCCCGGACCACAGGTCCTAGCTCAGGAGAAGGAGAAACTTACTGGGAGCCAAACCCAACGAGGAAGAAAAACTGTGAGCAAGAGAAAGCCTCCCTTTCTACAGTCTCATTAGCTCTGCAGACCTGCACACACGCATCAGACCTGCAGGTTGTCATTGTAAGTTACTAAGCCTGGGGCCTGAAATAAATTAGGCCGTGTCTCAGAAAAACAAGGTTATGTTACACATATTAAGTATCGCGTATTCGCGTAGATTAAAAATGCCATCTACTGTTTGGCGGGTCACCTTTCTTCTCTGCACCCTGCTGAGCTCTGCAAGGGCTATGGTCTCTACCCTGACCATTGGACTGCCTGGGCCCGCTGGCTCTCTTCCAGGGCTTCCCAGAGGGGATTGGCTGTTGGAGCTAGGCTCTGAGGCCCGAGTAAGGGGGCTTCGGTGTCTGCCTTTGGAATGAGGCTGCCTTCTGGGGTTGCCCCTAGCAACCAAGCTGCCTGAACGTCTGAATCTCTCAGAGAAGGCTGTGAGCTGAGGAAGGGGCCATTGCAGAACTGCAGTATGCAGGGAGCAGGCCGGCCATTCATTGTCCTTCTAACCCCAGACCCTACTCTCCTGAGGAGTACAGTGGGTCAGCCTCTCACCTGTCTTTTCCAGGTCAACAGGATCTGAGTGAGATTTTTCTTGAGGACAGGGATATTTCGGAGAACCTGGACTGTTTAGCCTACAGCAAAGATTTGTGCATCCAACACCTCTCTGGCCAGCTCCTGGTACATCATCTGTCCTCAAGTGACTAATACCATTTCATCCTTAAAAAAACCATTCCTTTTTCCAGGAAGCCTCCCCTGACTTGCCTTTTATCCCCAAGGCTGGTATAAGTGTGCCCCTGCTGTTAAAAAACCTGTGTCCCTCTGTTATTAAAAAAAAAAAAATCTTTCACCCCAGTTGTATGCATTTATGTTTGTACTATCTCATTGAGGTTAAGGTTTTTGGTTTTTTGGTTTTTTTGTTTGTTTGTTTGTTTGTTTTGAGACAGGGTCTTGCTATGTAGTTTAGACTTGTCTTGAACTCACTATGTAGCCCACAATGATCCTGAACTCACAGCAATCCTCCTGCCTCAGCCTCCCAAGTGCTGGGATTAGAGACATGCACCACCATGCCCAGTTTAATAAAGACTCCATTTTATTCTAACACAGGACCTGGCACATAATACAAACTAAATTCTTGAATGGATAAAAGAATGAATGAGAACACAGATTCTAACAGGAGGAAAGGGTGGGGGCGGGAGAGAACTTTTCAAGCACCGGCTGGAGGAAGCATGTGCAGAGCACAGGGAATGATTCAGCTTCATCCACAATGCAGGTTGTGTGGAGGGAGCAGGGAAGACAGGCTGGGGCCATCCAGGACAGTCTTAAAAGGTGACTCAATATCTTTGGGCTGGGAGAGCAGTGTACCCAATGCAGTGCTTTAGGAAGGCAGATCTGGCCAGGTGCAGGATGGACTAAGGGAAAACTAGTAGGCAGGGAGATTAGTCAGGAGACTGTTTTGACAACCCAGACTTGACACATAAAGGGTCTAGAGACAAGAGCAGCAATGGGAGAAATGAAAGCAAGAAATAAACCACCCAACTGTCGGATGGCTTTTTTCATGCAACCTAGAAACGTCAGCTACTGCCTAACCTCGGTTAATTAGCGTCCCACGGTGCGCTGCAGAAATCTTGGTTGCTATCCAAGGTGCTCCCATGACTTCTTGGGGCTGAGCGGTGTGAGGGAAGGTGGGTCCAGGAAGGCATTCCCAAACCCACAGTCCTGTGTGCTGTTGTATAGTAGGAGACATGTCGCAAAAAAGAAGAAAAAAATAGTTCTGTGCTCAAATCACTTAGGGAAACTCTGGATTCAATAAAGGGACGAACACTTTCTTTATTAGAATATGTCCAGGGGACTATACCTGCTTCCCTTCAGTACTCATCAACTTTAAATGGCCATTGAGCCTTTCTCCTGCCACACCCATCTGTAGCTCCTAAAAGAGCACTCTCAAAACAGCTGGAAGATTCTGCAATCATGTCTGTTTGCTTTGCCTCCTGCAGGATGCATCTGGACTACATATGTCACGCATGCTGCCTGCACACCTACCACCCTGTTTCGAGGAAGAGCTTCACCCAGGCACTACCTCAGAAGCAGCACAAGAGCTGCATACAAGTTCTGGCTCGGCCTGCCTGCATTCAAAGCCCAGCTCTACCACTTCATAGTTATCTAGTCTCTCTGCGCTTCAGTTTGCTTATCTACACCATGAGGAAAACATTAGACTCTCTTTCACTAAGGTTGTTTGGAGGATTATACTACTGAATGAAGCCAGAAGGGCACTTAGCACTATACCTGGTGCACAGAAATCCCTCAATAAATGTGAGCTATTGTTTTTATCTTATGCAACCATCTGTTCTATGATGAGAGTCCAAGCCCTTCGACCACAGCTGTGAACCAGCACAACCTGGGGAGAACTGATATGAAAAGGTGAGGGAATCAGATTATCTTTGGAGAATTAGAAATAAAACCCAGGGCCAGAGCCAGATGTGGTGGTACACACCTGTAGTCCCAGCACTCAGGAGGCTGAAGCAGAAGGATCCCTGTGAGTTCAAGGCCAGCCTGGACTACATAGCAAGACTCTGTCTCAAACAAAACAAAACAAAACAACGACAAAAAAAAAAAAACAAAAAAAACCAGGGCCAAAAGACCAGCAGTGGAAGTGAAAGCTAAAAATATATACAGAAAAATGAGCCAAAATATACAGGTGAGGCATGAAGAGTCATAGCAAGCAATTTTTGTTCAGAATCTGCCTTATTCCAAGCCCCCCTGGACCTCATCACAGTCCAGGAAGTTTGTATTTGTAATCCCATGGAAAAGTTATTGGAATTCTAGCAAGTTAATTCCAATCTACCACTTCCAGTGCAACCCACAGTGAGAACAGAGACACTAAGGCATATTTACAGTTGCAGGGAGCCAAATTCAGCTAGGGTGATGGTTAACCGGAACAAAGGTCTCAATCCAGGGCTGAACCCAGGTTTTATTAGCTCTCAATGAGGGGAGTGGCTCGGGAATGAGTGACTGAGAGTGGCAGGAAGTACCTGAGCACGGGGAGCTGGCTGGGAAGCTGGCATGGAATTACCTCTGCGTTATGTGATCCAAGAAGAATCTGCAGAAGGAGTAATCTGCAGACACAGCTTGAGCCAGTAGCTAATATTCTGGGGTCGGGGCTTCAGCTCTGATGTGTAACCTTTCAGGCCCTGGGAAGTCAGAGCCCCCTTCTCGAGGCTCGATCCCAGCCGACTGCGTGGAGCACAGCTCCCTTTCCTGCCTGGCTCACGCGTGTTTTTTGGGAGTCGCAGGGCGGGGGAAACACTGTCTCCTTGCTTCAAGATTGCACATCAGCACCTCGGCCAGACCGATTTACATTGCTTGAAGTCACTCGAAGGGATAAGGAAATGGCCTAGCCAGCTCTGTACATATCAGTACATGGAGAGAGGGCCAGGTTTAGCCAAATTGAAGATAACTGCTCTTTTTTCAAGGAGAGTCATCCAAGTGGTCCTCCACACTGCCTCTCACTTTTCCATGCCCACAGAGTCATTTTTTGACTGTCCCTGTGCCTAGTCTGTTTTGTGCTCCTATAACAGAATAGCTGAGACTTCATAATTCATATTTTTAAAAACAAGATTTCTTAAAACTCTGGAGGCTGGCAGGTCCAAGGCCATGGGCATTTATCTGGCAGAGGCCTTCTTGCTCACCATCCCCTGGCAGAAGATTCAAGGGCAAGAGAGCAGGAGGCGGGATTTGCAGGTTTGCGCCCTTCTACAGCCGACAGTAATCCATCATGAAGGTAGAAACCCGCTAGCTAAGCATCTTCCCTTGGGCCCTGCCTCCCAACACTGCTGCATTCTGGTTAAGTTTCTACCACATGCTCTTCTTGGGGAGGGAGGCATTCAAACCAGAGCTTCCTGTTTGCATTTTCTTGATCAGAACAGCATCAGATAGCTCAAACTTGTGCTTTAGCTAGCAGCTCAATGGCTGGGATTTTTTGGTTTGCTTGTTTTACTTGGGTTTTTTGATTGTTTGAGGCAGGGTCTCACTTTGTAGTTCAGGCTGGCCTTGAACTCACTAAGTAGCCCAGGCTGGCCCTGATCCTCCTGCCTCAGCCTCCCGAGTGCTGGGATTATAGGCATGTGCCACCTCACCTGGCTTCAACATAGCATTTTATAAAGTGCTTTTATGTATATTATATCATCTGACTTTGAAAACAGTGTTCTGAGAGGAAGGTATTATTCTTATTATTCCCATTTTAGAGATGAAAAACCCTAAAGTTTAGATAATCTAGCCATGGCCTAAGGTTGCACAACTACATGGGACAGAAGTGGGAGCTGACCAGCTGTTTTCACCTCTAAGCCAGGGGCCTGTCCACTGCACCCTCTACCCTGGATGCTTCCTCACCCTACAACTTAGTCAGCTCAGGGTCTCTCAGACAAGAGTCATGGCCTTCATCTGACTGGGAACTGGTCTCTAAGCCAGTCACTCCCGATTGCATGGGTCTGTGGGGAAGCTGCGTGGCAAATGCTAAGCTGAGCACTGGAAGGGAGTCTTCAAAGGAGCTGTGCCAGGGAGGACATTCAGGAATGTCAGGAGCAAAGCCTTGGATCAGAGCTGCTCTGCCTGACCCTGTCACACACTCTCCTCTGGGAAAACCCTTAGCGGCTGTGATACAGCCAGGTTTACTACTCCACCCTAATGCGGTGCGACAGCAGCGAGGAGGCGAGAGTGGGAAGCGAGTAAATCTGGAAAAATCCCTCGATGGCAGGGTGGTTTCCGGTTACTACCTCGCATTGGGGAAGTCTCAGGCACCACAATTATCTAATAGTCTCCTTCGTTAGCCACGGTTAAGAGACATCGTTCCCTTGCCTCAGAGAGGGCAGAACCTAAGTACTTCCGGGCAGAGGCAGCTCTGCGGCTTCGCTCCTTAGCCCCGCCCTCTCCTCCTGCAGGTGTCAACCAGCTCTCGCTCGTCACCCACCTTCTGAAACCTGGGTCTACTTCCCTCCTGCCCCTCACCTCCTACCCAGCATCATCACAGAATCTCTCTGAGGGCACCCCAAATTTTCCCATTTTGTTTTTGTTTTTCCTGTGCTGAGGATAGAACCCCGGGCCTCACACATGCTAAGCAAGAACTCTATCACTAAGCTACTCCCCTAGTCCCTCCCCTATATTTTTTATCATCTGTATTCCAGGACCAACAATTTCTTCATTATGAGGGGAAAGGATCTCAGCACTTGGGAGGCTAAGGCAGAAGGATGGTCCATGAGTTTGAGGTCAGCGTGGGCTATAAAGTGAATTCAAGACCAGCCTGAAAAGCCGGGCGTGGTGGCTGACACCTGTAATCCCAGCACTCGGGAGGCTGAGACAGGCGGATCGTTGTGAGTTCGAGACCAGCCTGGGCTACAAAGTGAGCTCAAGGCCAGCCTGAACGGGATAGTGAGACCCTGTCTCAAAAACAGGGCTGGGGATCTAGCTCAGCGGGCTAAGCACCTGCCCGGCAAGCGCAAAGTCGTGAGTTCAATCCCCGGTGCCGCAAAAAAAAAAAAAAAAAAAAGACCAGCCTGAAATACACAGCGAGACTTTGTCTCAAAAAAAAGAAAGAAAGAAAGACATCCGTAGTCTGTGAGGCTGAGAAGGAAGGTGGTCTGAGCCACACTTCTAACCTATTCAGACTGCTACCCTCCTTAGCCGCCAAGCCCCACGATGGTGCACCGACTAAAGGAACTGTAAAACTCCTCTCAGAGAACAAACGGCCAGTGGGACAGATTTAGAACCCTAAACAGAGACTCCAAGGGGATGTGGAGGAAAGTCCAGTGCTTTTTAGTTTCTCACGGTGCACACGCGCATGCACACATGCGCGCACACACTCACTCAATTTCTCTTTCTCCTCTCTCCTCCCCACTCCTTTCCTCTCCTTTCTCACTCCCCCCCTCTCTCTCCCTCTCCCTCTGTCTCACCCCCAGCCCCCTCCAGGGAGAGGCTAATGGAGCCATCCAGGGAGAAGTTAATGGAGTTGGCCATTAAATGCAGCAGCTGCCAGAGCATTAGGCTGACTGGGCAGAGGGCCTGAACCCATTTATTTTAAACTGCGGCCCCCAGCACATATCTGAGGTTTTTATCTTTTCATTTCCACCTTGTGCTTGGGCCAGGTGACTGAATGCCAATTCCTGCTTTCTTTGAGTATGGGACCATGGGACAGTCTTCCAAAGCCCACCTACCCCAAAAAATGTTACTCTAAAAAACCCCGATTGAGCTGGACAGGGTGGACCATGCCTGTAACCCCAACATTATGGAAGGCAAAGGCAAGGAGAACACAAGTTCAAGCCCAGTCTGGCAATTTAATGAGACATTGTCTCCAGAAAAATTTAAGAATTAAAAAAGGCTTGGGGTGTAGTTCAACAGAAAGGTCCTGGGTTCAATCCCCAGTACAAAAAAAAAAAAAAAAACCTGACTGGAGCCAAGCATGGTGGCACATGCATATAAATCTCAGCTACCTAGGAGGCTGAGGCAGGAAGATCACAAGTTTGAGCATAGCCTGGGCAACTCAGACAAATCTGTCTCAAAATTTAAAAA
The DNA here is from genome assembly GCA_004365215.1 of Cuniculus paca. NCBI lineage: Eukaryota > Metazoa > Chordata > Mammalia > Rodentia > Cuniculidae > Cuniculus > Cuniculus paca. The sequence goes on along the minus strand of RJWT010030780.1, from coordinate 3,048 downwards.
GGTTGGGGACATAATAGTTCTCTCTGAGTTCAATCCCTATGGAAGCAGAGGAGGTGCTTCATTGGGTTGAGGATATAACTCTAGGGTACAGTGTTTTACCTAGCATGTGAAAAACCCCGGATTCTATCTCTAGCACTGTAAAGGAAGACAGGAAGGAAAGAGGGAGGGAAAGAAGGAAGGAAGGAAGGAAGGTGATTATGAAATCTTTCTTGCTAACAATTGTCTATAATTGTCAATTTACTACAATGTCACAAAGTCTAAAAACCACTCTCAGAAAGGACATTGATGGTTTCCGAACACACTGGCCCTGAGACCAGCATCTGCCGGCCCTTTACCTGCCTCGTCTCCATGATGAGTCATTAGAAAGTCCTACATTTTACTAGCCATTTAAAATGAAGACAGCAAAACAACACCTTGAATTGTACTGTTGAAAGTCCTAATGTGTCATCTGTGTACAACCTGGTAAGTTATGTGTAAGTTTTGATCAAAGCTTGATCAAAAAGTGAATTCTAGCTGGGTCTGGTGGCTCAGCCTTGTAATCCCAACACTTTACAGGCTAAGTCAGGAGGACTGCAAGTCAAGCCTACCCTGGGTAATTTAGTGACTTAGTGAGACTGTCTCAAAATAAAAAATTAAAAGGCTGGCATAGTGGCACACACCTGTAACCCCAGCGCTTGGAAAATGAAGGCAGGAGGATCATCATAAGTTTGAGGCCAGCCTGGGCTATATAGTGAGTTCATGGGCAGCCTGCACTAAAAAACAAGACTCTGTCTCAAAAAATCAGTAAGTAGAGGCCAAGGTAGGAGGATTGTTGTGAGCTCAAAGCCAACCTGGGCTACAAAGTGATTTCAAGGCTAGCCTGACTGTATAGTGAAACCCTGTTTCAAAAAACAAACAAACAAACAAGAAAGCCAGTAAATAAATAAAATAAAACAAAACAAAAAGTGGGCTGGGGATGTAATCCAAAGGCCCTGAATTCAACCTCCAGTACCAAAAACAAAAACAAAAACAAAATACAGAATAAGCTCTGAGTTAGCATGGAAGTCTGCGTTTCATTCATGGTTCCTCCTGCTTGCTGCACTTTGCTCTTTGATCTGAGACTTTTCTTTTCTTTTCTTTTTTTTACGGAGGGAAGATTTATTTCAGCTCACAGTTTGTAGAGGTTTCAGTCCATAACTGGCTTGCTCCAAGGCAGGGTAGATGGCAGAGGGACATCATAGTGGAGAAACAGTTCTTGGCAGACAGAAGACAGCAAAAGCAGCAAGCAGCCTCTGAGACTTTTCTAAGCAGCTGTTCCACAGACATTAACTAAGCACCACTGTGTGCTGGGCTGCCTTTCCTGGCACAGCCTTTGGGTTCATGGCAAGACTGCCCCCTCCTTGTGGTTCTCCAACACCTACACCCTCCAGCCTCCTCAAACTAGGTGACTGATTTAATACTGTATTGTATTGATCCTGCCTGTCTTCACATCTGAGTCTAGAAATTACTATTTGTGATGGCTAAACCCATAATTAGTGTTTCCTAAGCAATTTCATTTGAATTAGCTATAGTCAAAAAGATAAATAGACAATGCATACAGTAATGGATGCTTTTGATTCCTCCCAAAGTACCCTTCTGTATGGGATCATTCTCTCTAGATATTCCAAGGCCATATGGTTTTGGAGTAGCCAGGTCCTCCCCACAACTTCAGGGTAAGGATGAGACCCAGGCCTAGCCCCTTGGATTCTCAACACCTTTGGGCAAAGCAGCTGGTTCAGAGAAGGATATAAAACTCAAGCCAGACCGATCACAGTCCTCTCTGGGCCTTTGTGGGAGCAGTGGGGAAAGGCACAGATTGTCTCTCTGGAATGTTGAGTTTGAAGAGTACCACATGCTTGGGGCTGCTGATGGCAATGTGAGTGCCACATGTAGAGATCCTGGATGAGAAAGAAGCAAAGGAGCAAGCAAAGCCCAGTAATGGAGATAAGCGTGTACTCTGATGCACCACTTGTACTCATGGGTCCAGTCTTGCAAAAGCATGTCTGCTCTTTTCTTGAAAGTCATTTTTCTTTTTCTTTTCCTTTTTCTTTTTTTGAGACAGGGTCTCTCACTATGTAGTTCAGGCTGGCCTCAAACTCACTATATAGCCTAGGCTGGCCTCAAACTGGCATCCATCCTCTGCCTCAGCCTCCTGAGCACTGGGGTGCTCATGCTCATCACTGCATGTTGATAAGTATCTGCTGTGTGCTATCAAAGTTTCCCTGGGGACCACTACCAAGATTGATGGACCAAGGTATGAGCATTGGTCAGTGGCTTGGCAGGAAAGGGTTCTCTGCACTTGGCCTACTCCATTCCTCTCGGTCCTCACTGCTAGTGGGGAGGGCATCTTCCAGCTTAATAGTACACTGAAGTGAAAATCTAAGGTGACCAGCGACTGGCTTTCTTGGAAGAATAAGAATCCATCCATCCTTATCCTCCCAAGATGGAGCCAGGCCCACATCTCACAGCCCTAATTATGAAGCTGGACTCAGAGTGGAAATCAAGGTTTAGAAAGGAAAAGAGAGGGAAACCAAAGGGAATTATTGCAAAGAAATGAAAACAAAATCCCCCACAAACAAAAATAGCATCATAAAGAAGCCAACAGGCTGAGCAAAGCACAACAGAGGAGTAACAGGAACCGATTACCTGCAGCCCTTGAGGCCCTGTGGCTCCCTGGCAGGTGCCGGGATTTTCCCTGCAGCGAAACTCAAGCTTGGTGGGCTCCCAAGCGGAGCACAGAGCTGCCTGTCTGCCTGCTGCCTCCACATGGTTCAAGGGTTCTTGCAGTCAGGGTGCTTCCTTTATTGGTCAAGACTGTGGAACTTCACCCTGTGGCTCTGCGCTGACAAGGCTATTTACACTCTGGCTAGCACGGCTGTTTGCCAGATGCCTGTGGGAAGAGCCACCTATTGCTAGAACATTCCCCCCACCAATCTTCGGCAGTAGACCTTCATTCTTCTAAGCTTTTTGGTCATAACGACAGAAGCTGTTGTCCTAATGCTCATTGTCACTGGGCATTAATCATCACCA
>RJWT010030779.1:0-14551 GCA_004365215.1 Cuniculus paca | reverse complement strand
GATGGGTCTGTCCTTTTGCTACAAGTGCATTTCTCCCACAAATGCCTGCCTTCTGCTGCCCACCTGTGCCCACCTGCTGTCCCTTGATTCTGTGGACCAGGGCTGCTCTCAAAGGACTTTTGAGACAGATTTTATCTCTATAAAAATGGCAGATGATAAATTTAGAACCCTCCACATGCCATGGAGCTATTTATGTTTTATTTTAAATGACATAAGCTGCCCTTTGTCTATGTGCATTCATGTCTGTTCTGAAGTATCTTCTCCTTGGGTTTTGCATCAGAAAAAAACCCCCATATTTTCCAGGCTCATTTGCAGACCTGGCCGAAGAGAACCAGAGATGGACACTGAAGTGTGGGAGAAGGGGAGAAGCCAGGTTAGTATTCCCCTCCCCCCTCCCCGTCCCCTCACTCCTTGCTTTCAGCTGTAGCCTGGAGGGGCTTCCAGGGTTCTGGATGCTTTCAGATGGCCCCAGCTCCTGGGTTCTAGTGACCTCCCTCTATCCCCCCAGCCCCAGGGCTATCTTAGCTTCTGCCATTCAGTTTGGCTTCTTAAATCCTCCATTACCTGTGTTCAACTCGCTCTGCAATATTTCACACGCTTCTACCTTTACACAGTATTAAAACACTCTGGATATATTTATGCACCACATATGTGTTTGACAGCATAAATATGGGAATATTTATCTAGATACACATGCATGGAGATCTGTCTGTCTACCTATCTAAAAAACATACAGAAAAAGATCTGAAAGTTTACACATGAAACTAAAGAGTGGTTTTGACCTAGGAGAAAGAATGGAGGACTAGGTAGGGGTGGAGTCAGGAAGGCAGATTGTAAATTTTTTAAAAGGTAGCTTTGGATCAGGGATATAGCTCAGTGGCACAGTGCCTGCCTGGCAAGTGCAAGGTCCTGAGTTCGATTCCCAGAACCAAAAAAAAAAAAAAGCTTAATCGTGTCTGAATTTACATGTATAAGACTATAACTTTAATATGTGTACCTGGGTGTTTGAATTTTTTACAATGAACATATATTCACATATTGCTTACCTACTATTGAAAATAGTTAAAAAATATGAATGGCATTGGTGGGTAACAGATCAGTGCTTTAACCTAAGTTTGGAGCCAAGTAGGGAAGATCTGCAGAGATGCTAATATTCGTTCATTCACTCATTCTGCAAATGTTACTGTTTACTGCGTGCCAGGCCTTGTGTCAGGTCCTGAGGGTTCACAGGTGAACAGCGTGGGTGTGATCCTTGCCTGTACTACATGGATAAAGCACAGTTATGTCAATATTTATTATTTATGTGTAAATAAATCATACATGAAGAAGTAAAGAGGACAAGACAAGGCTTACACCAGTCGGAGAAGGGTTTCCTCAGGAAGTGGTTCATTACTGCAACCCAAAGGATGAGCAAATAAAGCTTTACCACGGTGGGAAATGGACAGAGAGAAGGGCACGACCAAGGCCACTGGTCTCAGGGAAACAGCTCTAACAAAGAAGTCTGCAGGAGGTGTTTTTCACTGTTACCTATGGTGCATTGGTGCAAGTCTGATGGACAGGTGTGGAGATTCTGTGGGTATAGTCTTCAGTGCTGTAGCCTTGTGGCCCACAGGGCTGGGCCCACTGTCTGCACCCCAGGGGTGTGTGCGTGTGCATGTGCATGTGCGTGTGTGTGCACAGGGAGCTGGGGCTATGTTATGGTTTATGTCTAGGTGGCCCCCCAAGCCTCATGGAGTCATGGAGGTCGTTGAATCTAACATTCGTGATTGGTTTGTTGTCTAGCACTGGGATTAGTGCTAGGATTAGTGATGTGAGTGCTGCACCCACCCAGGGGTGGAGCCGGCATACCATATAAGGGAGGGAAAAAGGCGTGTTTTTTCTCTCTTACTCTTGTACCCTGTTCGCTCTTGCTGCTTGCAGCCACCATGAATGGCTGCCCCTCAGCCACACCACCCTGCCTTGGAACCCGCTAAGTGTGGACTGAAATCTCCATGAGCTGTAAGAAATAAATCTTCCCTTCCCTAATTTTGAGTGTCAGGTATTTTGTCTCAGCAATGAGAGAAAAGTAACCAAGACAGGCTAAAACTCAGAGCTCTACCACTGAACTACATTCTCAGTCCCAGTGCTGTGTGTCTTACAGTAATTTACAAGGCTGATTTGGAGGTGTCTCAAAAGTTCAGGATATCCTTGGATCAAGAGTACAAAAGTAGTGCCTGGGCTGGGCTGGAGCTTGGTGGCAGAGCACTTGCTCAGCATGCTTGAGGCCCTGGGTTTGAGCCCCAACACTGCAGAGAACCAAATGCCCAAAACTCAGTTGGACCAAAGGTGTTCATATCCATCCACTGCCTCATCCTTTGATAAGATCATTTCCTATTTTCTCAGTGATAAGTACGGCAAGATACAAATATTTAAGACAAGTCCTCGGTCCCTTCTTTCATCTATCTTTCCACTCCTGAGGTCTTGAAAACAAATGCTGTGACTTGTAGTAAAAAGTTCCCTACAGGCAAATTCCAGTCTTTCCAAGCTTTGTTGCTTTCTGTTTTTTGCATAATCCAATTCCAAAAAAAAAAAAACTGCTTTTGCCTCTCAATTTTTCCAACTCATAGACATTTTGGCAGTGGCTCTCATTTTATTTTATTGTAAGCCACCAATTTTTTCCTTCTGAAATTAGGTTGCATATAAAGTAGTCCACTAATTGCAATTGCAGTTTAGTGACTCGTATCTAATTCTCTCCAGACATAGAGAGGCAGGTTTCATTTCCTTTTGATGTCCAAATTACAAAGGTAGACAGGCTCTTCATTGACCTCGTGTCCTCCAGCTATTTCTAGGCGTCCCCAACTAGACATGTCACTCATCCTTACAAAACAGCTGCTGTAACTACACAGAGCCACTCAGTCTTTGCTCTCCTGCTTGGCTCCTCCAAGTCTGCATCCTGCAGGGCCCCCTTTGAAGCCCTTGGTGCTACCACCTTCATAAAAGGCCTTCAGCTCGAGCCAAGGACCTGGTCCCTGCCAGCATCACCAAGTCTGCCAGCCCTTGGGTAGTCAGAGCAGAATGGGGTGTGGTGTGCAAGCCATGGAAACACTCTTCCTCCCAGCTCTGAGGTTCTCCTTGTCACCTATGATCTGCGGCAATGGCTCAGACTAAGCCTCAAAAAGGTTTTGTGTCAGCTGGCTATGGTGACTACAATCCCAGCACCCTGGGAGGCTGAGGAAGGAGGATCACAAGTTCTAGCCCAGGCTGGGCAACTTAGCAACTTAGTGAGATCCTGCCTCAAAAGGGTTGAGGAAGGCAAGTTCAATGCAAAGGCCTTGGGTTTGATCCTCAGTTTTACAAAAAAAGATTCTTGCCAATTGCCCCCCCCACTCCCCTACAGTACGCCCACACTTGTCTAAGCATTGGGGTTTAAACAAGTGCAAAGAGCTGTATGGGAAGATAATCCATAGCCTTCTTCAAACCCCTTCTTCTTGGTTCTTAGCCATCCCAACCATTATCCCCAACTCTGCCCTCAAAGCCACAAAACTCCCCAGTCCTTTCAGCAGGGCACAAAGACCCCTGGTGTGTGTGTGTGCGTGTGCGTGTGCGTGTGCGTGTGCGTGTGTGGTGGGGGAGGTGTATCTCTGTGGCTCTCTGTCTAAATTGACGTTTATTTTAAAATTAAGCTCAGCCAGTCAAAATGTTTTCCTTAGTTCTTAATAACCCACACTCATTCTAACAACACAAATGCTCGATTTTAAACAGATGCTATAGAGAAAAACTCCACATTCCAATGTCTTCTTCCGCGAAGAGCGAGGCTGCGCACAGGTGCGTCCCCCGGAAGTCAGGGGCTGCAGGGCGCCGAGGTGTTTGCGGTGCGGAGGAAGCGAGCGCTGTGAGCGCCCCAGGTCGGCTGTGTAGTTGTGGTTTAGGGGCAAGGCCTGCGGTCGGCACCGATCCTGCTTGTACGAGGCCTCTTTTGCCTCCAGAGCTTCTGTTTCCTGTGTAGCTCGCAGCCCTGAGAATGGGTTGGGGCCTGACCTGGACTCCAGACTCTTTGTCAGTGCTGTCACCACACACAGATCTCCCCTGTGAGCTCGGTGAGCCTTTGGGGAGTGATAATAGTTTTTAAGAAGTATAACAAAACATTCTCTTTAGAAGTCGAAAGAAACTTAGTGGGTACTTCTGTAGAACGAATCTGATTTGCATTTAATATGGATTCTACCACTCAATGCTCACCTAAGGCCAAAGCGTCTACTATCTTCATTTTTACTACCCAGGAGCTGAAACAGGCTGAACAACTTGCTTAAGGACACAGCGGAGTCAGGGTTCAGACTTGGTGAGCCAGATTCCAGAATCTGTGTGCTCACCCACCTCGAAGTCCCTCTCACCTACTTCCATTAAAATCCTAGGGCTGGTGGGCTGGGCCTGTAGCTCAGGGTAAAGCGCTTGCCTAAGACGTGAGCCCTGGATTTGACCCCTGGTACCCTAAAAACAAAACCCTAGGGCTGTTATCAGCCAGTCGATCAGCTCCTTCTTGGCACTTGTTTCCTTCAAACATAGAGAAGTCTGTAAATTGGTGTAAAAGTGTTTTCTTCATTGACTAGGGAGAGTTCCAGAGCTCCAGGTGCTGGCTCACACCTGTTATCCCAACAGTCAGGGGGCTGAGGCTGAGGCAGGAGGATCACCATGAGTTTGAGGCCAGCCTGGGTTACATAGTGAGTTCCAGGCCAGCTTGAACAAGATCGCGAGACCTGGTCTCAAAAACCAAAAACAAAACATAATCTCACCAAATTACAGTGCTTCAGTTTTCCGAGTAGAAAGTTGAGTTAAATTTTCTTAAAATATTTCAACCAGTAATACAGCCTTTAAAAAAAATTACCACTAGTTATATTTTTAACCACAAGGGTTAAACATAGAAACTTGTTTTGTAAGAAACCACCAAACTGTCTTTCAAGGTGGTTGTGCTGTTTCGCACTCCCGCCAGCCGTGAAACGCCTTTCCTATTGCTCTGTGTGACATAGCACTTGGTGATGGAGCATCTGGATTTGCGCAGCTCTGATAGGTGCTAGGTATCTGTGGTGTCTCGATTCTGTTTTGATTGGCATTTCCCTGATGGCACATGATGGGGGTACCTTTTCCTGTGCTATTTGCATCTGTGGTGAATCCATCTTTGGTGAATGTCTTCCAAGGTCTTTGATCTACTTTTCAAATGGGTTGCTCACTCTCTTCCTCTTCATCGCCCCCTCCTTTTCCTCCTTCTCCTCTTCTTGGTCTCCTCCTTCTCTCTCTCCCCTCCTACCTTCTTCTTCAACTTCCTCTTCATCTTGCTCTCCTTCCCTTTCCCCTTCTCTTTCTTTCTGTCTTCATTTGTTTGCAGTGTTGGAAATCCAGCCCAGGATCTGGCATATGCCAGGCAAGTACAATTCTGCTGAGCTACCTCCTCACTTGTAAATTGTTTGTTTTCTTACTGTTGAGTTTAAAAGTTTAAATATAGAAACTTAGGGGAGGTCTTTACTAGAGTTACTAAGATGTAGAAGCATTTTAAAAGCTAGATTGAGCCAAGGATTAAAACCCCCCCTGGGGAGGTAGCCCAGGGCAAAAGCCTTGCTTTCAATCCTCATTGCCAAAAACAAAGCTAGATTTTAATAACTGCAAGTTATTATTCCTAAATTTAACAATATAGAAATCTATCTCTAGTAAGATAATAATGGTGTTAGGTTTTTTTTTTTCCCTGTAGGGGAGAAATTTCTAAAAAGCAGACAAACTGGCCGGGCGTGGTGGCTCACGCCTGTAATCCCAGCACTCGAGAGGCTGAGACAGGCGGATCGTTGTGAGTTCGAGACAAGCCTGGGCTGCAAAGTGAGCTCAAGGCCAGCCTGAATGGCATAGTGAGACCCTGTCTCAGAAAACACCAGGGCTGGGGATCTAGCTCAGCGGTTTAAGCGCCTGCCCGGCAAGCACCAGGTTGTGAGTTCAATCCCCAGGGCCGCAAAAAAAAAAAAAAAAAAGCAGACAAACCTCTGATAATCGTGTGACAGGGTTAAGCCAGGGCCTGGGGATGTGGCTGGATGATGCTGGCAGCTTCTGGGTGATGGGAGACAGCACAGCATGGTGGTTGAGAACACAGGCATTGGGTTTCATACCCAGTATCACCATTTATCAGCTGGACAGCCTTGGGCAAATTACTCAGTCTGCCTGGGCTCAAACTACTCAATCAGTTTCCTAATCTGAAAAACGGGACGAATAAAATTACTTACTACGGGAGACTGAATGCTTGTGTTTCTCCAATTTTATAACATTAAGCCCTACCACCCTACATGGCTGCATTCGGATGCAGACCTGTGAGGGAGTAATTCGGGTTGGGTGTGACCTGAAGAGTAGGGCCTGGGTCCCATCACATTAGTATCTTTCTGAGAAGAGGCACCAGAGTGCGCGCTTTCTCTCTCTCTCTGGAGCACAAAGGACAGTCTTGTGACTACACAGTGAGAACACAGTTGTCTGCCATCCTGGAGAACCTCACCACTCACCAACCCCGCCAGCACCTGGATCTTGGACTTGTAGGGTCTGGAACTAGGAGAAAAACCAATGCCTGTGGCTTATCCCACCTCTTCTACAGTATGTTTTCATGGCATCCTGAATGGATTAAGACACCAACCTAGTAGAATTATTGAAGGACTGAATGAACCCACCCTGGCATAATTTAGGTTTTTAATGTCCCATAAAGGCTCATGGGTCAAACGGTTAGTCCTCATCCTGTGGCGAATGGGAAGTGGTAGAACCTGCACTAGATGGGACACAGTGAAAGGAAAGTAGGTCACTGGGGGTGCCCTTGTAGGGGACATTGGGATCCATCCCTTTACTTCCTGACTGCCTCCTCTACCACAGGCCCCAAAGCAACAGAGCCAGTCAGCCATGGACTGAATGCCCTGAAAGCATAAGACAAAGAAGACTTTCCTCCTTGTAAGTTGATTTTCTCAAGTATGTTGTCATGCCAGTTGAAATTTAACACACACACACACACGCACACACACCATGCATGTGCACGCACAAGGTTTCATGCAGTGCCTGGCTGGTGGGAAACTATACCTGAATTACCTGGGATTGGTGACTCAGATCTGCAAAATCATGCACACTGTCACATATATGTTTGTACAGGCACACTGAGTTTTGAAAAACATATTTTATAGACTAAATTAATTAACATTCTTCATTTTGAAGTCACCCCAGACCTAAGCAAGTGTGCCCATGTAGGTCAGGGCCAACATCTCATGACTTCCTATTTCCTCCACCTCTCCCCCAAACACATGGGTTCACATTAGTTTTTTAAAAAAGAGAAGGCCCCCTGCTCCCTTTCCCCCCAATAAACCTCAAGCAACAATAAGTGTATTGTAATGGGCCTCTGGGGACAGAGAACACAGGACAGGAAAGGTCTGTGCAGATAAAGCCTGAAAAGCAGAGATGGAAGCTGTAATCTTAGGAATTCTAGTAGCAATGGCATCAAGTTGAACTCTAAAATGGTAGAGCCCAAGGTGCAAAAATGTTAAGTCTTTAAATAATTGGTTTCTTCCTCTTTATGCATTCATCATACACTTATTTGGAGCCTTTCATCTTCATCAATTACTATGAACATCAACGTAGGATGGGGAGAATAATTTTCTACGAAGGGTCAGAAAATCATGAAAACAACTGGCTCTCAAATATTAAATTATATTTTCCTTTACAAAGTATCAGTTTTATGATAGAGGAGGAAGTTGAGGAAACAGAGGAGAAAAAGAAGCATAAAAAAATAAAGAAGGGAAAGAGAAAAAGAGGAGCTGGGTCTGTAATCCCAGCACTCAGGGGGCTGAGGCAGGAGGATTGTCGTGAACCACATAATGAGACCTTGTCTCAAGATATCAATCCACTGACAAAACAAAGACACAAACAAATGCCTCAATAACAGCAGCAACAATAACACCAGCAAACCAAAATGAAAGATCAGTAGTGAAATTCCTCTAAGGGAAAGGAATAATTTTCTCCATCTTTTAAAAATTTTGATGGGCTCATCAGTATGTTTACGCTTTCCCAGACCCTGGGGGGAACCTTTGGCCTGTGTCACAGATGCACTGACCCTCCAGGTCCAGAGATGTGGCACTTGGTGTCATTTCAGCAGCAAGACAAAGTGGGGATCCCAGTCCCTTTACCTCCTCCCCTCTCTGCTGCATGGATGGTGAGGCCCTGCCTCTTGCTCAGCATTCGCCGCCCTGATTGGGACTCTGCAAGTTGCTGTCTCCAGGGCTTAGGTCCTGGTAGGGGCCACCTGGGAAACCTGACATTCAGGACCACACAAGTGGGGTATGTGACACACAGAATGGCACAGAGATCTCCAACGTCTCTCCTTTCTACTTAAAGCTATCTGCCAGGAATACTATAACCAGGTTTTTAGAGTTTGGTAGTAGAAAAGGAAAGTTTTAATGAATTCAACCAGTATTTATTGAGCATAGATCCTGTGACAGGCATCGGGAATGCAGATAGAGATTGGGGAAGATAACAGTCTCTGCTCCTGGGGTCCATAGTCAAGCAGGTAGTAAATATCACTCACCTTCACATATTCTGTGCCCTTCCACCCTTTCTGAATGTGGCTGCATCTTCTAGTGCACACATGGACTCTTGTCCCACTAGACCCTCAAGTAGGCACTACACTTGTATGTCAGAGAGTTGGAGTAAATAAAAAAAAGAAATTTTTGGAATGTTAGAAAGAAATAATTTAAAAAGAAGTTACTGCATTTCTTCATTTTTTATTTTTAGAAATCCCTTAAGCGTTTTTGTTTTGTTTTGTTTTGTTTTGTTTTTTCTTCTTTGTACTAGGGATTGAACTCAGGGCATTTGCGTTGAGCTACACTCCCAATGCACTTTTTATTTTTTATTTTGAGATAGGATCTTGCTAAGGCACTAAGGTTCCCAGGCTGGGCTTGAACTTGTGATCCTCTGGTCTCAGACTCTCAAGAGTGCCGGGATTATAGGCATGTACCACTATACTCAGCTTCATAAGTATTATTTCACCTTAACTGGATGTGATGCAAGCAAGGAAAAATTACATTAAAAAAATTTGCTCACCTTTAAACCTAAGCCAGAGCCCTTCACAATGAGCAGAACTGTGACAGACCCTCAGCCTCCTTTTTGGAAGTTCATTCTCTGGGTTCCAGTGATGGTGGCCTCTCTTCCTTACACCTCACCTTGTTTCACATTCCCCAGACCTACTTGGCAAGCTGGACCATTGTCTTCTGTGGCATTGAATCAAAACAGGCTATCAAAATGCCCACTGCCTTTCCATCTCCTTCTGCATGACCTGAAGCTTCACCATGCTTGGTGGTGATGGGTTGCTGCCCATCCCTGGTCCTTGCTCTTACTCATCAGTAAAGCATGATTTCTTTTTCCCACCAGGTTTAATTATTCCCCATTTCAAAGTACATTAGTCAGCTTTCTCATCAATGGGACGCAATATCTGACACAACTTAAGGAAGAGATATTTAATTTGGCTCATGGTTTCAGGTGATTCAGTCCATGGCTGGCTGGATACAAGACAGAGACATCATGGTGGAAGTGTGTGGTGTAGCGCAAAATGCTTAATTCATGGTGGCTGGAAAGTAGAGCAGAGGAACAATTCCAGAGAGGAAAGGGCCAAAGATCAGGTATAGTCTCCAGTTCACCTCTCCATGACCTACCCAGACTCACCGAGAAGTGTGCTCCACCACTTCTCTAGGTGGAACCCAAGCCAATTAATGTGACATTTAACCTTAACTGCCACACAGAGATCCATTTAAGGACAATGACAACTAATCCATCGCCCCTCCACTTTTAAAATGAAGCTTACAAAAAGAGATTCTGTTCACAGCTGCACATGGAACACAATGTGACAGCATACACCTGGTACCCACACCTGAGCCAGTATGAGGACTAAGATGACATGGTGAAGAGGGCAGGCTAGAAGCTGAAAGAATTCTGGTCCCCAACTATGAATGGTGAAGTGCTGCATTAACTGACCCGAGGAACACCCTACTCAAGACCTCACTATGGTGAAACACCTTTTCCTGGTTGCTTATATCAAGGGAGTCAGTTTCCTCTGCCACGCCTGCAGGCCTCCTGATCCACCTGTCTGTGTCCATGAATGCTGAAGCCACAGAAACTTGCTGGTGGCCACTGGTGGACTTTCATTTAGCTATACTGCAATCTTAAGAAAAGGAAAATGTCAGGTTGTTTTAGTTACTTTTCTCTTGTTGCTGAGACAAAAGTACTCAACACCTGAAGTTAAAGGGCGAAAGGTTTATTCTGCTCGCAGTTTGTAGAAGTTTCAGTTCATAATTGGCTGGCTCCAAGGCAGACAGGCAACAGTTCACGGCTATGGAAGACAGCAAAAGCAACAAGGGAAAGAAGAAACAAACTTCTTTCGGTCCTTTATATTGTATGCAAATTACACACTCTAAGCTGGGTGTAGCACCTACACCCTTAATCCCAGCATTGGACCATGAATCCATCACAAACTCTAGATTCAACCACCTCTGAAAAACCTGCACCCCATGACTGTGTGATGCTTTGGGGGCCAGATAGACACCAACCATAACAAGCTAAGTAATTTATCTCTGGATTCATTTGTTTATTCATTTTGAGTTAAACTTTTTATATTGACATAATTATATATTCACACACAGGAATGAGAAATAAGACAGAGTGATCTTGTTACCTGTCCCCCAGGGTCCTCCCATGGTAACATCTTGCAAGGCTGTAATACCATATCCCTCATACTCATGCTGTCAGACAGCCAAGATTGATGATTTGGGGATGGATTCCATGAAGTCTAATGGGCTTTACTGGGGAGAATTTTTTTTTTTTGTCTTTTTGAGACAGGGCCTCACTATGCAGTTCAGGTTGGCTTTGAGCTCACTTTGTAGCCCAGGCTGGTCTCAAACTCTCAATGATCCTCCTGTCTCAGCCTCCCCAGTACTGGGATTACAGGCATGTACCACCATGCCTGGCCTATTGGGGAAAATTTACAAAGCTAGACTCAATAAGAGATTCTCTGCCAGAGGCCTGCACGGTGGGTGGGCATCCCACAGCGGGATTTGGCCCTTGTTTCTCTACTTCTTATCAGGCATGAATGAGAGCTGCCCAGAGGGTAAAGGAAGGAGAATCAGAGCTTTTAAACAGCAGCCAGTCTGGATCAAGACACCAGATTCTTAAAGGAGCTGCCTGGGAAAGCCAGCTGTGTAGAACCTACAGCCCATGGGGTCTATGGAGTGGAGAAACTGTCCCAGGAGCATTTGGGTGCAACCTTTTCAGTAGGGAGAAGGCTGGGGACTCAGGTCCCAGCTTGATGTCAGGGTAACTCAGATGAGCACCCTGGTCAGTTGTTGACACCCAGAAGTCTTATTTGTCTTTCTGTTCCCAGCCTTGGCCCAGAGTCTGGGATGTGACAGACACATGAGCAATGTCTGATCATTTAAGGAATAGATATACCTCTGTATAGATTGAAAAACAAGTGATTTTGTTCTTGCTTCCAGGACAAAGGGAGGTCTCATCATAAATAGTTGTGCACATTGGCTAAGTTCGTGGAGTCTGTGCACTTCCTGCCTTTACTTTGATAAAACCTTGCTAAAGAATCCACATCTCTAGGAGAAGGCTGCCTGACTCAAGCCAGATCTCCTTCTAGTAAATTCCAGCCACTTCCTCCCAGTTCCAGGGAGTCAGGCCAGTGTCAGGGACCTCTTAACCCAGCACCACACACTTAGCAGAGGAAGCTTCTGTTGGGGGGAACTCTGGAATTTCCCACAGCCTCGCCTAGGACAATCTCTATAAACTTTCAGAATTTCAAATTAGATATGGAATCTAATGGGAAGTTAGCCACTGTAAATTTTTTAATGAAAAGTTTGAAAAATGACAGCCTTTCCTTACTTAGTTTTCTTAGGACACTATATATAATTCAGGCTTGAATTCACTATGTAGCCAAGGCTGGCTTGGACTCTCAGTGATCTTCCTGCCTCAGCCTCCCAAGAGCTGGGATTATAGGTGTGCATCACACTTGCCTAAAAAGCTTCTGTTAAAATGGTTCGCTCCAAGGAATTCCTGTTTTGAGGGATTTTGTTTATAAACAAATATCTTTGTTAAATAATAATGAATGTATCTTCCCACGAGGAAACCAAGGGGTTTAGATTTCTTTTTCCTAACTAAAAGTCACCCTTGAGGCTATATTTTGAATAAGCAAACAATTACTTTGAAGCTTCCTGAGAAACTGAAATTAGTGGGAGAATTTTTTGTCCTTTGTCAAGTACTTGTCAGAACTTTGCTCAACTGCTAGGATTTTGGGGACTCTGGGTTTGAAACTAGAGTTCCAGAGAGCACCAGATAGAGAACATGGAATTAATGAAAGCCCACAACTTCTGCTCAGTCTTTTGCTGTCAACTCACCACCCACCCTTGCCGGTAAGGGTTTCTCCACCTGGGCCACTATTCCTGCAATACCTAGGGACACTGTTTACAGTCCTGTTACCATGACAACGGAAAGATGCAAGAGCAAGCTGACACAGCCAGCACCCTTCACTGTAGGACTGTCCCTTGAGATGTGAAATACATTACTTATTTCCTTTACTTTTAATTAGTATGTGTTTGTGACACGGAATAATTGTATTCATCTTGGAGAGTTGGTATACACACATATCATTTTTATTTGTCTCCTTTCAATGAATCTCTCCATCATAGTTCTGTTTGATTTTGGGTGCAAAGCTGTCACTATAGGACAGGAAAAAAAAAAACCCTCAAGCAAGAGTATAACAAAACAATAAGTAACATTTTCTAAAAAGAAAAGGGAGTATTTTTATTGTCCTTCTACATTGCCCGGCACTTTTTAGGGGAAAGCTTTGAATAAATAGGGTCTTGGAAATCTGACCTCGGCTGGTCTAAGAATAGAACGAATCTGGACCTTCTGAATTTCCCATTCAGGTTCTCGATGTTCCAGGAAGCGGTTCGCTCAAGTTTCTCATCTCCATTTAGCTCTCCTGAATGCCCGGCTTCAGTGCCCGGGCCTCCTCGCTGCCAAGGGCTGGCTGGTGCATTCAGCTGCCATTCAAGGAAGCAGCCCCCACCCGGCCCGCGCTTGGAAACCCGTCTTACAGCACAGAACAGGTGGAGGGACATTCTGCCTCCGAGCTCTGCTGGCAGGTCTCACTGCTGCTATTGCTCAATGCCAAGAATGACAAAAATCTTTTGTGTATGTTCGGGGGTGGGAAAGAGCAGATCTGACTGTGAACAGCAGTCAGCTTGCTGTTCAGACAAGATTCCCAGGGTAGCTGTTATAACTCAGACAGCAATAACTCTAACATAGGGGCTGGTCGCTAGGATGGATTGATGGACACTTTGGACAAAAGCATTTAAAAAAATCAGCTTATGGATAACTGAACATGTGCTAGTCATAATACGGAAGTAAATAAACACACGAATCAACCGGATTTGTGTTTACACTTCCATTCTAAACACCTGCTTTCAGGAAAGTCGTTAATTATCTGTTGGCAAAAATCTGAATGGACGCAAGAATTGTGATCTTAAGCTACAGATAGTCTCACCTTTTTATGGGCGGACTGTTCCTTAAACTAACAAAGTAGTCGACTTCACACTGCAATTATAAATTCTAACTTGTGAACTTGCCAATTGTTCGTTCGCCAAACGCTAACCCGCACTTAATTTTCAGTCTTGACACGTCATCTTAGACACAATAACACTTTTTAATTTTTTGAGAGAAGAAAATAATTATGCTAGGATTCAGATGGTCCCAGAACTGTTTCAGAAAGTGGCAAGAATGATGGGACAAGTATGTTCAAAGTGAGGGGGAGGGTCTACAGGGGACTTAAAGGCAATATATTTTTTATTGTAATCATTTTTTAAAAAATGTAACTCATGGTACAGTAGTTTTTTTTAATTGCACGTCGCAGATATTTACACTAAAGTTTCAGTTTAGGGGAAGATAAAAATGTGACTAAATGAAATAAATTATTCCTGGAAAGCGACTTCTTAACATAAAGTTGTATGACTCTCAACACTGTCAATGAAATCTCTTCAAGACATGCTAGGTCTTATTAAATGTGTGTTAGTTTAAAAAACATACTTTGTGGTTTTGCCCTGAATGTAGCCAGACCACGATTAAGGGATCTACTTAACCATGTTCCATAATGAGCCCAGGACATTGCGGATGCAGTTAACGATCCTGTACCACCAGCAAAACATGGGCTGAAACGGACTTCGGTGTACAGCGACTTACATTTTAATTTGAGCACCTGATTGCTGCCCAAGTGGGCACCAACATGGCCATCTGGCTTATCCCGTCCCTGCACACTGCCTGTCACCTTGACTTATTGCAGGGCATCTTCTTCTTTGCTCTCCGTGGCCTCCACCTCCCTGAGCCAAAGCCCAGCACGGCCTCTCTGTGGTCCCGGCCGATCTGGTCTGTCCTGCCCAGCAACCTCTCTATCATCTCTGTACCCAGGCAGGCACGGTGCCTGCACCAGCTGTACTGCTTCCTCTGCTCCTGGGTGCCGTCTTCTGCCCCC
>RJWT010030778.1:0-14553 GCA_004365215.1 Cuniculus paca | reverse complement strand
TCTCAGATACAATGATGTAACAATTAATGAATGAAATCTTACCTTTTGCTATTATTTTAACCATTGATTTGAGAGAAATTTTAATTATATGTTTTGCTTCCTTTTTTTAAACAGACTTACTGATAAGATCATATTAGCAATTTAGTGGGTAATACAATAACCTAGAAATATGCTTAACAACACTTAAAAAAACTGTATGTTTTTTAAAAAGTTTTCCACTACAATTACAAACTACAAAATTTTGCCCACAAAGGCAGTATATAAATCTTTCTTAAACATCTTGCATCTTCCTAAAAAGACCTTAGCATGTTTATCATTAAATTGAAATTATTAAAAGCCGGTGCTCCATATTAAGTATTGGTAGCACTAATCTCTGTTCTGTTCTTATTTATGAACCAGGTATCTTTTCTTCAGTGTATCAAATCTTTTGATTCAATGACATGTTAGCCTTTAATTACCTATTGAGTATTACATTATAAATAAATCATAGAGATTTCAGTATGTAGTCTATTTTTATATTAAAATAAAATTACAGAAACACATCGCTTTTTCTGTTACAATAAAATAACATGTAATTCTACTAAGGAGTGTGAAATTATATAAAATATTGCTTGTTTCTAATTCTATGCTGACTACATCACAGAAAAACAAATTGATACCTTACAATATAGAAAAATAAAATGCCCCTACCCTTAGTTTTTAAATTACTTAAGATTACAACCAACATATTCAGATAGAATAATTGATGAAATGCAGAAGAATAAAATTGTCCATGAAAGTATTTACTGAACAATATTCACAGTCATTTTCAGACATAATATTGCGAACAATTTCAAATTCAGTACTGAAGAAAAAAAGTCATAATTTTACGTAGTGTAATGTGGGTGGTATAATAGCATAAGTAGCACTGTAACACACAACATTTGCTGCACAATCACTAAGGTAGAAATTTTTACTTTGACGATTATTAAGGATTTCCATAACTGTAGTAGATCTGATTTCAACATGTCAGGATGGAATAAATTAATTCTCAGTAGCTTGAAAATGATCAGCTGTGACTTAAAATCTTGGATGTATGATTCTTAGTCTAGGAAAGAGTTTCAGAACAAATGGATTACATGGTTTAGAGGACAATATAGAATAGACCCATCAATTTTAAAAATGGGAAATGGAATAAAATTATTGTAACTACCTGAGCAGAACAGGATGCCATCAAGCTAGTCCATACTGTAACCACAGAGAGGCTCAGGAATGCTACGTTGGAAGAAATCAATAGATAACAGCCCTTCTTACTTCATAACTTATTTTTCTGCCCCAAGCCAAGATAATTGCGTTTTCTCTTTCCAGCAGTCCCATGTGATGAATTTATTGATGAATGAAACTTATGTCCTTTACATAGGTGAAACTACAGTTTGGATCTCAGAAAATTATGTGTGGAATTAAGTCTGCTCATGGAGCCAATACTGTCTTAAGTAGCCCCTAAATGAATGGAAGCTGGAAACCACTCCTGTGGCTGCAGCAAACCAGCCTGCACACATCAGGGCCACGTCCTCTAAAGCTTACTGCACAGTTCATGCTTCTTTCTGAGGCTGCCGCTTGCAAGCCACACCTGCATAACAAGCACTACCCTGTGCAGGTCATTCTCCCAGGCTGGGCCAAGTGAAACAGTCTGTTCCATAAGTCTGCAAGTCAGAAGTGTGGAGCAACACAAGCAAGGCCTTGCAAACCACAGCTGATTAGCAACATTTATTTTCTGTGCTTAATAAAGAATGCTTTATTCAAAACAATCTTACAGTAATTTTATCAATCCCACTTGAGTCTTCTTCTCGTTCTTTAGCTTTCCACATTCCTCTTATCTGTCTTAAGACTTTTTGTCCTAAGTAGCTGCTCTTTGTTTTTGTTTAAAGCAAACTCATTTCCAAATTTTCAGACCAAAATCACACAGATGGGGAGTTTATCCTTTTAAGCTCTTTGAAATTCAAAAATATTTTTTCCTTGCAAGTGTAAAAATATCAGAAGTGTGGCAAAGAGCATACAGAAAGCTCATTTTCTCAAACTCAAAGAATAAAAGCAACTATCATTCCTCTTCTGTGGAGGAGCCAGAAGTGTCTCAGTTAGTGTTACACTCATTGGTGTCCCTCTGTATGGAAACACGGGGCAAGAAAAAATGAGTCCCAGCACCCCACCCTAAGAAATGCATAGCATTTGCTTAGTTTTGTGCACCTCTCTCTTTCATATAAGAGAAGCAGATGGTCCCTTTAAAATTTAGAAAAGGAATAATTTCACTCCTTTGCTTTTGCTGACCTTCAACCAGGAATAATTGTGGAGTAATATATTTTGACATTGGTTATACCTACAAACAAATTTTGAATCATAACTTAGCATGTTCTTGATAATGATTTATTCATATATTTTATAATTTGTTCATTTATTCAGTAACTATTTTTATTAAATGTATGTATAGAGGTTCAGATAATTTGTGAAGTTACCAAAAATTCAGCATGATTTTCTTTTTATAAAAAGGGAACACTTTAGTAGAGAAAATAAGAAATAATATTATTATAAATAACATATTCAGAGATCAACAGAATGAAGTATTACAAACATTTAATTGTTACAGGAGAGTCAAATAAAGAGAGTCCTTCTATTCTGGAACACTAGGGAATATTCTCGAAAAAGAAAGCACATGAACTTGGTTTTCATGGAAAGCATATCAGAATCCCACACAGGAGAGACATCTGCAAGGCAAAATAAGAAGGGTCCTAAATGTCACTCAGCATGCATTGGCATAATTCTATGCATTGTTCTGTGGCCCCAAACCAAAGACAGACCTTCCTTGACTTTTAAGCAGAAACCAGATTTTATAACAATATAATTAAGAAACAGACAGTGGAAATAGTTTCTTTGCCTATTCAAATCTGTGATCCGATTTTTCTTTTGGAAATTTCCCCAAGCATATCAAAAAACGTATGATTGCCGTCCCTAAAAGAGGGCAGTCCGTGATCAGTGATTTCCCAAGTTAAAAGATTTAACAGGGTCACTACTGAATACAGATAATATATTTAAAACTCTGATTATTTAAAAGGATTATCTGTTATTATTTATACTGATTATCTTCTTAATGTAACTTCTAGACTATGAGTCAACATGCTTTTCTGAAAATTTAACAAATAGAGCGAAAGTATTTTCCAATTAGTTGCCTGACTCTACAGGATAGTCATCTTCATTGACATTCTTATATATTTGTATAATCTTTAGACATGCTTAAAATTTAAATTGAGAGAGTATAATTAATTTTCTGTAGTGTCTGAGTAACTGGGTTTGCCCCTTGGCAGACTGTATAATATTACTTTTCAGATTGAGAACTTTCTGTCAGAATGCACTAGCTCTCAAAGGGACAGACAACTGCGCAGTTTTTGGACTATACTATAGGAATGTAACTTATTTGTTCAACAAAGCATGGCAGTTAAGCTTATAGAATTGTTTTTAATGTATTCTCTCTTATCAGATCATGTTGCAAAGCTCCAGAGGGATACAGAATGCTGTAATGAATTAAAACACAGTTTCTTTTCCCCCTAGATATTTCTAAATGCAGATAAAATCCGGCTGGGAAATCTACCAACCGGCTCTTTTTCATCTTCTTCATCAAGCTCCTCAAACTCTCGACAGACAGTGTACGAACTATGTGTCTGCCCCAATGGCAAACTTTACCTTTCTCCAGCAGGAGCGGGTTCCACCTGTCAGTCCAGTAGCACCATCTGCTTGTGGAGCTGAAGGGACTGATTTCTCCTCACACCAGAAAAGCCTTTTGTTCCTGTTCGTCTGCTTCACAGTTCTGCTCGGTTTCCCTTGTGATCAGTCCAGAGCTTCTTCAAATGGTCCACAGAGCAATTTCTTCCAATACAAGCAGGAAGTCGCCTCCAACTTCTCTTGCGATTTACTGAACTGCTAACATGTACGTATGAGTGACCCAGCAGTGGAAAAGTCATCTTCAGCAGGAAAACTGGATCATAACTTTTGCTCAAAAGGGAGAATTAACATAGGTGCCTTTGCTACATGAAGTGAAGCACACAGTTTTAGACTTTTGCAGAACCTGGATGTGAACTGCACATATATACATCACATAGATGAAATTCCCAGTATCCAATGGCGAGATGAAATGGTTAACCCTGTAAGAAAACAAATTCTACAGTCTGAAAGCACAATTTTCCATTCATATTTTTGGATGTAAACTTTTATCCCCGAATTTTAAATTTTTGAAGCATTATGTAATGCTTGCTTTACTAAAAATTAAATTCAATACGAGTTTTTAACAAAAACAAAACAAAATATGATACAATCCCTTCTTGAGTTTTGTTTCTTTAAATTCAATGTGTTGTTACTCTTTGTCTACTAAGTCTAGAATTTTATACATTAGGTAATTTTGAAAGCACTCAGCAATATAACCTTTACATAATTAACACAATGCCATAATACTGTCATTTGTCAGATCTGGATGGCCTTATATCATCCTTACTTGGCTATTGCATGTGACATATTTGCTTTTTCACAAAACATCTAATTTATTGCATTAAGGGAGGATTAAGAGGAACATAACTGTTGGTGTGGAATCCAGAGATCATTTCCTTAAAAATTCACATGCTATCATTTACACTTAAATTTTAATAGAACAGATTGTTTATTCCATTCACTTTATAATTGGTCTTGACTGATAAAATTCAAACAACCTTTAAATAAATTCTTATCTGAGGCATAATGCTGAGAATTGATTGACTTTCCATTGGGATATCATCTTCAAAGTTACGACCCTTTACATTGAAAGTTAAGATTTAAGAAGGTTAGAGTTAAATATTTCTGTCTAAACAGCAAAAAAGACAAATGTTAAAAATTATTTTGAAAGTGTATTTACTTCATTTGACTAATTCTATAAGGAATTTAGTCATATTTCTCTTCAATTGCTAACATTTAGTTACTTTTGTTAAACTGTTAAGCTATTCCAATAGAGATCACAGATCCTTCCTATCTCCACTACTTATTTGTGTAAATTAACTCCTAATAAATAACTGCAAAATATTGTAGATTCATTTATCACAACACTCCTCAACTCAAATTCTTGAAACCTACAGAATACAAAAATGTGTATTTGTTTTAAGTGTTTCCTATTATAGGAAAATAACTTGATTATTCTAAGGTAAGTCCTTAATTTTCACCTGTCAAGCAATGTTTTTACTCATGCACACTATTAGCAGATGTGTAGAAGTTTCATTTTGGGAATACCTGGCCATCAGAGTTTTGCAGTTCAGGTCTCCACATCTAAGAGCAAAGTAGAAAATTCAACTGTGTTGAATTGGTTTTGCTAGTGAAAGTGGAGAATTGTGAATTTAAGCAGCAAAGTGAACCATTATCCAGAATTTTTCAAATCGGAAAAGATCCATTTCACTGAATGAATCCTGAATTTAAGAGAAGGGTCCTAAAGCTACTTTTATTATTTTTTAAATAGCACTTGACTTGTGTTTTGAGGTCACGATATAAATCTTTGAATACATTTGGAAAAAACTTTCAGACACATAATTGATTAAAACCTTACATCATAATATGGAGTTTAATTTATTCATATTTGAATATTAGAATTTAAAATGAGACATTCATACATTGATTTTTACACATTTACAAAGTCTAACACAAGAGATTTCGAGAAATTGTGGGTGCTAATCATTACATTGTGTTAAGGAAAACAATTTGCATTAATGCAAGATATATCTAAGCTCTATGCATCCTAAATTAAAGCAATTAGAAAAATTTTTAAAGGGGAACCATTTCCTTGATTAGTAATACACCCTTTTTCCTCCTTGTTTTAATTATTAATTGAGTTGGATTGGCAATCTGAGATGGTTGCCTGGCTTTGGTTTACTCAACTTTTCTCAAAAAAATTTGAATTGAATATCCTCTTAAGGTTCCTTCCAGCTCTCACATGTTTTGATCCAAGAATGAAACCTATAGATGATAGAAGGGAACAGTGGATACTTGAATCATTCATCATAAGAGGTGAAAAGATGAAAAGAGTAAAAGGAAAAACCAAATCCAGGAACAGATTTTCAATTCACATATTCTGGAAAGTGTAGACAAAATTCAGAAGCAGCATAAAAACTTGCAATTTAGACTAGTATATCTAAATGCTGTAAAACATCTCCTCAAATTAATAATAAAAGAGTCATACAAAGACTTACCTATTCAGCATTAAATTATTGGTTGGAATTACTTGGCTGACTCTTAGATTTCTCAGAATGAAGTGCATACCCAATTGCAGATTTCAGGATTCTACTGAAGGCTTACAAGATTGATTCTAGAAGTCCTTGACTTCCTTGTTAAACACGACATTGGTTCTTTCATGATATGTAGTTCCCTGAATTGCATCTATTCAGACAGATTCATTGACTGTTTTCCTAGAAATTTTTTTATACCTGAACATATGTAAACATAATTTAATGCACTTTATTGAAAGAGTGGAAATTTTTCTGTTCCCTAAATTACACTCAGAAAAATTATTTATTTAAAGTGTACTATATAAACCATATTCAGCTATCCTGCTATTCACACCTTCGTTTTGTACTCAATTTATCAGGAAAGGCAAGAAGGAATAAAGGAAGGAAGGGAGTTGGTAGTGTTCCTGGCATTTAAATTCTTTGCCAGAAATAGATAAACTGAGAGGTATTTGAGTGGAGTTTGGGATAGGGGTTTATAAAGAGAGATATAAAGGAGACACATCCTGTTTTCTCTTTTAGAATATTCCAATAAAACCTTTCAGAAACCAAAAAAAAAAATCCCAATATTCCTAGTTCATTTCTAAAGTTTATACAGTTCTATTATTTTCTTATTTTAATGCAAGCCATAAATTTCATAATCTAGTAGATAACCGTGCCAGAATTTTAGACAATTATATACTTCAGATTTTGCTACAACTTGAAAAACTTACACTACAGAAATTATATTCTCTGAAAATAGAGCCAGGAATTTTATTTCCAGTTCAACTTCCTTAAGAAATACATTAATCATCTTTTCCATATGTGTCTGTAAGAGGACCACATTAAGCTAGAAAGTTTTCTTGGGTCACATTCATTTGCAAATTTGAGAAATTCATTTAAGCAAAATTAAGATAAGTGTAGTTCAATAGTGTCATCTGAACTAGTATTTACTGTTGTCTCTAGTATCTTAAAAAGCTGCTTATTATGTGGTAGTACAAATCTTTCCAATATCCTACTGTTTCCCTTTTTCTGTTCCCCTCTTTTGCTATGCTTAAATATTAAGATAACTTTGGGGATCTCATGCATGATTCACAGGCTCCAGTATTATATTTGATGTTCAAAATGGAAAGAATGTATTCGAATCCCTTTCAAAATAACTGTTTAGGAAATTTATAGGCATATTTACCAAATATAAGCCTTCTGTTGACTTTTCTATCATTATAGAAAAATAATTATTCTTTTTGGAGAAAAGATTTTTTCATCACTGAAGTCAATTGCTAAACTTTTATAGTGTTTTATCACTGAAAACTTCTACATATTCTACCACCATAAGGACTCACTTGGACAGTGTCTCCTTTTACCAAGATGATATTTAGGACAAAAAAGGTCCTGGTGAATTATGTCATTACAAATCTGATATCACTGTATGAGATAGCAATAGTCTAGCAAGTGATGCATATAAGCGTTTTCATTTATAACAAATGCTGTCCATAACATAATAGCAAATTATTAAAATAGCAGAAGGTATTTAATGGGGAAAATTCTCTATACAACTATCAAAGCTAACCTCACATTTGAGTTTTATACAAGTGAAGTCGTCTCACCTTTTTCTTGCAGCAGCTTTGGTCTGATTAGTATTGCTCACGTGGCCATATTTAAAGACACATGGATAAATTACTTGCTGTATGTACTAGTATATATTATACTTATGAACATTGCAGAAATACCATTAACATAGAGGAAAATAAGATTGCATTTAAATTTCATTTAAACAAGTTTAAATTAATTTATATTATTTTAAACTACAGTTCATTAGTTAAGTGTCAAAGACCAAAGACTGAGATTTCTATTGTATCCAGCTCTACAACATAACTGCTTCAACTAATCCATTAAAATAAATAGGGAGGCTTATAATTATAACACAAAGTAGTACACATACTCCTGGCAGGATTCTGAGCTGTTACCATTAAGTTGACCATTTTGCCATAGAAGGAAAACTTTGCTACAGTGATTCACTTATCTTTTATATATGCATAAGGAACCCCTCAGTGTTCATAAAACCAGTATATAAAGACTACATCCCAAACTGGGCTCAGGATAGACTAACTCAGCTGAGTTTAAACTTTCACTGCTTGGTATAAATTCTGTGAAGAATATAATTAATTTGAAATACTTTTAGAACCAGAGGGCTATTTTTTTAAGTGTTAATGTGGCTCCACTCTTTGCAAAAGTTAATGAGAAACATTAAAGGAATGAGGTATAATGAAGTCTATTTTTCTTTTTTTTCAGTCTTAATATCTCATTTGTTTCAATATTTATAAATAAAAGCCAAACAGGGTTAAAGATGTACAAGGATATCGCTAACATTGGAAACATATAATGTGGAGTTTGAGCAATTCCTTATTTATACAGTTCTTTAAATCAGGTCCACTATTCATTTATTTTGTTTTGTAACTTTCATGTAAATGTTTCCTTGTATATAAGATATATGAAAAATGGAACTATTTTCTTACACATACTATGCAATATGTTTGTAAAATTGCAATATTACCAAAATTACAAAAGCTGTGCTTTTGTACTCTATCTTGCTTTATGTAAAATCAATCTTTTTCTATTTAAATGGACTGTCTATAAACTGTAGATAACATATCTATTCAAAAATCAGTCTATTGTATCTTTTGTTTAGTTTGGGACAAATAGGGGTATATTTCATTTGGGTGAAACTACAGCAAAATTCTGGCAGTTGGAAATTTTTATTTTCCTCAAAAACGAGAGATTATGAAGCATGCAATGAGCTCATATCATTTAATATTTCCCCTGTAATTCTTGTATTTTGTCCTGATTTTGGTGCTACTGTGTAACCATGATTAAATGTGATAGTCAAAACAAGAAGATCAAAACTCATATGCTATCATTTCATTTATTTTATTAAAAAAGAATTCAAAGGGATCTGAGTATTATCTGTGAGTAGAGACCTTTCCAATTATGTGTTTAAAAAAACCGATCCTGTTATGATGAGCTTTCATAAAACTAAGTTTGATATATGTTTATCCTTAGCAGAGCATGGTAGCACATGCCTGAAATCCCAGTACTCTGGAAAGCTGAGGTAGGTGGATGGAAAGTTCAAGTCCAGTCTGGGAAACCTAGCCACTTAATGAGACCCTGTTACAAAAGAAAAGGAGTTGGGTGTGTAGCTCTCGGCCTTTTGACTAAGATCAAGTGTAGCTCAGTGCAAAAGACCAGGTTCAAAAAATATCTATTCTCGCAAACAGCAAATATCCAATACATGCATTGGATAAAGATGCTTTTCTTATGAAAAATTGAATTGTTCATCTTTTGTATATGACCAATAAAACAAAAAATATGAATTTGTTTTAAAGTAATAATTTCTACATTTTACCAAATGATTAGGTAAAAGTTCATTCTGGAATCTTTTTGATTTGACTTTTGGGATAAGACAAGACAAATTGTTATGTGTGTAAATAACCACACCACCACATATATACCAAGTCACATTGAAAAAGTACACTTATAAATACAACAGTGACTAGAAACCCATATTAATCAGGATTTACATACCTGATGACATATTTCTTCATTTCCTTATTACATGCAATATACTCAGCATAATTTTTTGAAATAAAAGAAATGGACTTTTCTACCTTTTAGCAATATATCCTGTCCAATGTTATAGATAATTTAAGAATGACAATTTTTCTCATCAGTTCTAAGAATAGCAGTATTCATTGGAAGTGGGTTTTTTCTTTTTAAGGGTAAACTTTTCCTTTGTGTTCAAAGCTCTGTACAAACTAGTTGAGATATTTAAAACAAAAACAGCAGTTTACACTCTGCAACAAGATTTTCAAGTGTTCATTCTAACTAGAACACAAATAAATGCTTTTGGTTTGGAGATCATACATATTCTATAAATTTACTTAAGCTCTAACAAAACATTTCAATGGTTCCAATAAATATGCAGTCAAATATCTACATTCTGATTTCTAGGGGAGCCTTAGGCTATTGTCCAACAATACTATTGTCTTATTTTTGGTAAACTTTCTTTCATTTTTATGTAAGGCCATGAGGAAAAATAAAATTTCTCTGTATTCACTCTCAACACTTCTGTAAGCAGGCCTATTTTTCCCTCCCACCAACAAATTCTCAGACACCAATTGGGCATTCTAAAATTCAAGTCAATTCAGATATTAACTGAAATTAACACAAACCTCTCAGTATAAGGACTAAGGCCCACAAGACTGACCCATTCCTTAGGTTCGATAATTTGGTAGGGCAAGTTACAAAACCAAAGAAAAAAGTGAACTTTCTCTTACGTATTCATTGCAAAGGATATATAGAGGGAAAATGGAAGATGAGGTAAAGTGGTGTCCAAGGCAGGGTTTAGAAAGATGCAGGAATGGGACACCCTCACAGCACCTGTTCCCTAACCTAGAAGCTCTCTAAACTTCATGCTTGGTGATTCCCATGGAAAATTCATGATCAATTATTAACTCCATTTCCCCATTCTCCCTTCCATATACAGTTGTGTATGAAGCTGAAAGCTCAATTTTCTCATTATACCTTCATCTTCCTAGTGACCAGCATCCATCCAAGAGCTCACCAAGAATCATTTCATGAAAAAACAAAAAAAGACATTCTTAAGACTCAGGATTTAGATAGTAGTAGTTATATGTCAAGAAACAGATCGCAGGCTAAATATTATAAGCAATAGGTTCTCTCAGCACCTCTTATTTATGATGGTTTTAGGAGCTCTGTATATCAGAGGGTACTGGAATATGAAGTTAGGGATAGACATTAACCCAGAAAACTCCATAATTCCAATACAACATTTTATTACTGTTTTTAGGTCAGGGATCTATCACTAGAATTATTGCTACAGAAAATAGCATCTGTGTAAGCCCATACATTGCCATGGCTTCTGTTAATTATCAGACAAAAGCTAACTCTCTTTTTGTGTCATATGACAAATTTCAAAAATAAGACTATTTTTGATGTTTATCTATTCCTCTCAGGGACACATATTACTTGACACAGAAGCAGGTTTTACGGTAATGGACAAATTTTGCTATTACAATAATATAATAATGATGTATTTTTAAAAAGTAAATAGTTTCAGATAGTTAGGAAAAGTATTTCAATTCCAAAAAAGAATAACTTGTAATTATTGAAAATATAAATAGTTGATTTTTTAAAGAAATATACCAACCATATTATGAGAAAAGTGTCAGAAAAACTGCAGCTACGAACATAAATTTTTACTCCGACTATGCCCTGTCCACTAAGTATTCATTGGTAAATATCAATTGTCTATGTAAAATAGAAAGATTGGTTTGGTATATAAATAATGTTTAATATATTTTGTAAGCTACAATTAAATATTAGATCAAACATGCAATAAGTTTTCCCAGATGTTAGAGATTAAAGGAAAAATGTTATAGCTTATTTCATTCTCACATCTGAGGACAATATTCTACTTAATCATATTGTATAAATATGTCTTTGTGCTTAATCCAAAAAATATTTAAGGATTAAGAAGCCTTTAATTCATAAATAAAGTTAACATTAAGACCTTAATAAAATTAGCTATTAACATTTTTAAACTTTATTAAAAATTGTTCTTAGCAAGTAACTCCTAATAATTATAGGTGATAAGATGTAATGAGGTTACTTAGTGGGCTGCAAGTCATAAGTATCTCAATTTATTTGTAATTGCCAATCATCAAAGTATTCAATAAATTAACCAGTAAAAGTTGAGCGTAAAAGGATGGATCCAAAGCACTTTTAGATTTGCTATGTATTTTTAAAAAGTATCCAATTATTCTTATTCAACATTTACAGAGATACGAGACTAGTTAATGAGTTTAATTTAAAATAAAGACCAACTTCTACAGTCTTATAGAAAAAAGTCTTTATAAAACAATGCAATTCAAATTTAAAGAACATCAGGAACTTAATACTTTCCTGACGTTTATAACTTTCCATAAGATTGAAAATGTATTAGCCAATACAATTAAGAGCTTTGGAACACCATAGGGAATGTTACTCATTGTCTTTCACAAAATAATTAAGGACTTGTAAAGTAAAAGACAGACATAACCACAGTTTTTTTTTTTTTTAATATAGTCCTTTGTTTCCCTGCATCACTATAATTACCAAACAGATTTTACAGGTCCACCTTGAATTTATAGTGGAATCAATGGCATTTTAAAATTAGTCAGACAATTCTGAAAAATAAATTTAATAAGTTATAGCTTCAAAGCAAATGGTAACATAAAAAGAACTAATACATTTTTTAAATAATAGTTGAAATTTCCATGTACAATAATAAAACAATAAATACAATTTTAGATTTCATCTTTCAAACTCTATAAATTAAATGCTTTACTATGATCTATTATCCTTCTTGAATTAACACAATTCCTATAAATGAAATGGATTTGGTATTCCTAAAGGGCCATTAGTAAACTATCAAAAAATGAGATTCTAATTCTTCTGTAGCTTTGGATGTTCAATAAATACACATACCTAAGTAAATGAGAAATTTATTCAATCTGACTGCATATGTATTTTGTTTTGTGATCACCTTACCCAGTTGAAAAAGGCTGTCAGAATGCAACATTTCTGCTCTGTTTAAGAATGTTTCTAGCATTATATTTACACTTTACATGAAAGATTGGTGTGACTGTTTCCAGTGCCAGAGGATCCAGGGTGATTCATTAATTGTGGTGAATATGTTCTATTTTAGCAGTGAAATGATTTGAAGTCCTTTGAGCTCAACACTTAAGCCTCAGTTTCCAGAACTGTGAAATAAGAGGTTTAAATGATCAGTATTTTTAGATGCATGAAATGTGCTTTAATATCCTTCATATTTTAAAATTCTGCTGTATTACACAGGATTATTTTTACTAACAATGAACTATAGCATAGAAGGTAATGATATCAGAAGAATAATGGATGGAGGTAGTTAGTGGTCAAAAATAAATCAGCAAGATAACAATGTCATAATACGTAAAGTTCTGTGAAGAAAATGAGCAATGAGATAACTAGAAGATAAGTCTTGCCCTTTATGATAAACATGTTAGGCGTAAAATTACTTTATATTTTCAAGTCACAAAAGCTTTCTTGAAGAACTTGAAGTACTTTAAGTAGTGAATGTGCCAATTAAATCAATTCAATACCAGGATGACTATTCAGAAACCAGAGTAATGGGAGCAAGAAATAGAAAAATTATGCTTGATTTCAAATATATAAAAAGGATTTTGTAACTGGAGTAATAAAGAGCGAGTATAAATGCTCCCAGCAATTTTTATTTGATAGTTGTATTCTTAGTCATAAACTGATAACATTGTTTCAATTCCTTTCACATGATATATTCTGTGTTTTCCTGGAATAAGCCCCTTTTAACACAGATTATGATAGCTGTTGATTTTGTCTTCCATTTCATGTGATAAAC
The DNA here is from genome assembly GCA_004365215.1 of Cuniculus paca. NCBI lineage: Eukaryota > Metazoa > Chordata > Mammalia > Rodentia > Cuniculidae > Cuniculus > Cuniculus paca. The sequence goes on along the minus strand of RJWT010030778.1, from coordinate 840 downwards.
TACTGATTTATGCCTGTCTGATACATTATCCAGCATTTATTATTTTTACTATAGAAACCCAATTCTACCAAAAATAAAACTCAAAATGAGATTCTAGTAATAAGAAATATGACCTTTTCCTAAAACTGTATACTTAATTCATACTGTGATCACATTTTACCAGGAGGCTATATTTTTTCTGCATTCTGGCCTTTGTAAAATGCACAAGACACTCAGCATGACTCATATCACATAAAATGATGTCTTTTTTGAGCTACTTTTTCTCTTGATTGTGATTCTGTTAGAATGAGTTAGTTGTAAAATTAATGAGTGTTATTATAAAATATATGCCAAAAAATCAATTTTGTCTTTCTGTGGAACAAATCAATTCAGCCCTTATCATTTCAAAATATTTTATTTATAGGTTGATATGCATTGTAGGAGGTGGAGTAAATTATTCTTTTAAATTGGTTATTGTAATGTTTTATACTCATTATGGTACCCACAGAGTACGGTATGATAAATCTTCATGAACAGTCATAGTAATATAAAAATGATAGTATTTAGAAGCTATACTATTCAACTTTGAAGATATGCAACAAACTAAAGAGAAATTTGAAACATATTGTTATGTCTTAAAATATTCATGGGCCATGTTTTTTTCCTGAATTCAGCCTGTTTAATTCACAGATATTTTAGCACAGTTATCATGGGAAATGCACAGTAATAAATAAACACTATAATAATTATAAGAGGGGAAAATAATGAAACAGAGCACCTGTATCTATTATCACCAATTCAGAGTCAACACCACTTATATTGTAATGATTGCATGGATTTCAGTGATAACTCAGTTTCATT
>RJWT010030777.1:0-14567 GCA_004365215.1 Cuniculus paca | reverse complement strand
TCCGCTTCAGTGGACTTTTAGCCACATAGTACCTGCAAAATTGCTCTAAGGTGACTAATGATTTTTATGTTGCTGTACTTAATAGTAGGTTCCCAGTCCTTGTGTATCTTGAGCTATCTGCCTAAAGTGACTCCATTTTGGAATAAATCTTCCACTTGGTTCTCAAGTCACCACAGTATCCTAATTTCCTCATACTTCTCTTGCCACCCTCTAACTTTGTTATACGCTAATGCTTTTCCTTCACCCCGACTTCTGAAGGTGGGTACAACCAGAAAATAAGATCTTATCACTAGGCAGCATTCTCTTGGCATTCACTTCCTTGGTAATTTCCTGGACCCTCTGTTTTCAGTATCATCTAAGTCTTCAACCCAAGCTTCTCTGTTGACTTCCATAACTGGATTTCTAACATTCTTGAATCTTCACTTGAATGACTAAAGCACACCTAAAATGTCCACGACCGACCACAAGATAGTTCCTATAAAACCTCCCCTTTCAGGAAGTTTATCATCATAGGAACTGGCATTTTTGTTCTTCTAGTTATAAAGAGCAAACCTTGGAGTGTCATTTTAGTAAGCTCTTGTAACTAGCATCTGATTCAAAAATCAGTTCTTCTTACTATCCTCAGTGACACTATTTTAGTCCAAGCTACAAATTATTTCCCCTGAATCACTGTAGTAAGCTGTTAAGTGTTTTGTTCTCTCTCTCTCCCTTTCTATCTTTGACACACTTTGATCAACATTAACAGTAAAAGTGATCTTGCAGAAGTCTCCTTAAATTATGAGTCAGTTTGTTCATATGTCTTTTATTCCAGGCACACATGCGCACTGGAACACACCAAGAATACTGAGTTTTCCAGACTATTGAACTTTGTATTTCCTCTGCCTGAGATGTTTGCTTTTTAACCATCCACACCTTCTGTTCCCTGACCTGCAAGCTCCTTACTTAGTCTCATCCCTCTAAACTCTTACCTGGCTACAAGGTACCATACCTTCATATTTTCTACTTTGTTTCTCTGCTGACTTTTTTTTCTTCTTTGTCCTATTTTGTCCTACCTATGGTAGTGAGTGTTTACTTACTTACCAACTTTATTATTTATCTCACTAGATAAAGATCATTGAATGTGAAGGTATTTGTTTGTTTGGTCCACTGGTGTGATTTCTTTTTCCAAGAAGAGTTTCAACTGTATGATGGGAATAAATATTTTTCAGTGGGCTTTTTAATTAATGAGTGATAACAAATATTCTGATAATATAGAGGATACAATACATAGAAAATTTAACTTTTATTTTGTAATCAAAGATTTTGTGGATCTTCAGAGGGATACTGACATGATAAAAGAGGTATATGGCTATATTGTTCATAAATGCCCTTTTTAATCATCTTTTTCTTCAGTATGACAGTTTAGTCTGCAGCAGAATAAGAAAAACATAGAAATTAAAAATCTTTTAATATTGGGGTTACAAGGTACTCTGTCAAAGATCAGATAACAATTTAAGTACTTAGAATTTAGTGATTGTTCAGAGAAGACTAACAAACTTAAAGTTTGTAGTTCTTTGTAGCTTCTATTTATTGAGCAACTATTGGGTGCCACTCATTATACTGGATGCTTTAAAAATCCTCTCACTTGAATCTTCTTCTCTAATCAGGCTTAAAATGTAAATGTATTTATTTCCAATTTACAGTTGGTAAACTAAAGGTAAAAGAGATGTTTTGGTTTGGGTAAAACTGTTAGAAATGACTTTCTTCCATAATTTCTTCTTAACTTTCTGCCAGGTTTCTCTACCAGGCTTTGGATGATTTATATACAGTTTTCAAGACATTTGCAGTAATTAGAAAAGTCTCATTTTTAGATAGTAAATGGTGCAGCCTAACTTTTGGCTAATAGCTCTTGGCCACAATGCTCTCCAATGTGGCATGCCTCCATATTTTCATTTTCAATGAAGAACATTTTGGAGCCTTCTTTATCATTTGATTTCTAACACAGACCAATGACTCCTGCCTGACTTCAAGTCTTTCTCCTTAGTGTGTGCTTCAGAAAATATACCATATAAAGACTGCTTCTAGGGCTCCTTTGCCTCAGCCCTATGGGGAAAAGCCACACTGAGAAACCTCAGGTCCAGGTACCTCTTGTCATGTGCACTTGGAACCCATGACTCCTTGCTGCACCAAAGTTGAGAAATGCATCTCTCCAAATACTGACTTCTTTCCCCACCCAAGAGATATTAAGAAAAAAAAGAAAAAGGCCTTTATTGTGGGCACATGAAGGCTGCGGTAGAGAGCAAGACCCCTTCTAGTCAGACAAAGAAGTGCTGAGCTTTTATTCAGTTTGACAAGGGGTGGAGTTTGAAGGGGCAGGCAGCGTGACGTTTTGACAACTGATTTGGGGGAATATTGGCTCTCGCCAGAAAAGCGCAGAGTTCAATTTTCAGGTTTGCAGGAAGAACATGGAAGTCAGTGTTGAAGGGAGGCGCTGTCCAACACCATGTTGGGCAGGCACCACGTTGAGCCTGGCAGTGCTTCACACTAGTGGAAACCCATCAGTTAAGACCTTTTCTGTAGTTACTATATTTGTTAATGAAAATGAAGCAATAACAAATAATATTTATAACACCATTTTTCAATGGTTTTGTTTGTGCACCAATACAAAGTACTTAATCATTAAATTACATTTTTATAACAAGTTTTTCTAGTTATAATTGTCTCGTTGCTGTTTTGATTCTGATAAAAACATTTATGTCAAATGGTTGTAATTTTACTATTCTTATGTACAATTCCTAAAATCATTATTGTGTTTTCTACTCAAATATTTTTTACACCTCACTACCCACAAGGTGAAATAATGAGGCAATGGAAGCCCATAGCCATTAGCTGAGTTTTTCAAAGTTATTCATGAAAAAGGATAAAATTTTATGTCAACCCACATTCTTTAAATGAATCTTCTGTTATTCATCTCATTGCCCTTATCCATTTGCTGCCAACGATGTGTGTCTGTGTAATCACGGGCAGTTTTCCATGTGACATTCAGTAGTTAACTTGGCTGTATTCTTTCCTGTTCTTAACTAAATCTGAATCCTACCTATACAGGAACAGCCTATAGGAGTCATAGGAATGATGATAGTACATATGGATAAATCTCCCAAAGAATAAAATCAGAGCAACAAGAAATTAGTAGAAATTGTAGAGATTAGTTAGTATACTTAGAGATACCTTTTTAAAAACATTTTTTAAAAAACATCATTTAAAATCATCATATTTTATTTATAAAACAAAAATATTGATATCATTCACAGCTTTTTTTACCTCCAAAATTCTGTTACTTGGAAGCTTTGATGAATCAATGTTAGTGGAATACTTAGCATACCAGAAAGTGCAGTGTTCATATTGTGATTAAATCATAGATTCTGGGGTGTTTATAAGACCTCCTAGAATACATCAAAGCAGATGGAGTATAAGCATTCCATAGAATATTCTGTGTCCCAACATCTGAGACAAAAATATATGTGTAGAATTAGCGATTAAAAAAAAAAAGAAATGAATTCAGAAATTCACAGCATTTTTAATCTGGTATTTGTGTTAAATTGCTATAAATAGCCCTAAAGATCACCACTGAGTGATTAATGGCCAAGTGTAACTGGAATAAAGAACATATGTAACTTTCTATTTCAGTGTTACTTATATTTGAAAGTTAGAATAATAACAAAATACATATATGTGTCATATATATATAGGATTTCAAGAACTACAAATATGTTTAACAAAGTTAAAATAAATACTTTGTTAGGAAAGATAGCATTGGTCCATTTAAAACAACATTAAAACCTTAACTTGGTATTCAGGAAAATACCTGAATTTTCAGGTGTGTGTGTGTGTGTGTGTGTGTGTGTGTGTGTGTACATATATTGAAATTAAGGACACAAACCTTATTGACTAAACAGAGTACTGTTCTTTTAGGTCAGTATGTTGCTGGATTTATGTACTCAAAGGGGTTATATAATTTTTATGTTGAAACAGTGTTCATGGGGAACATAAGAAAGCACAGGTGGTACTGGTCTGAAATATTAGCATGTAAATTCACAATTCAGCGACAGAGTATTTAAATTTTTAACACTTTCATGCACTGAATGTATTCAAAATAAGAATCTGGAAAATCTAAACATTTGGAAAAAATCAACTATTATTAAAATTGAAGAAAGACTTTTTTGTTTGTAATAAATTTGAAGCTTGAGGAAGGCAAGTGCAGGGTCTGGCATATTTTTCTTCTGATATTTTTAATATCTAGCAAACTATCTGACAATGGTCTATGCTCAGTAAATATGTTTTAAATAAGTTAATGAATAAGTACACTTAATGAAACTTTGAAACCCAAGTGAAAATCTCACACCAAGTGAAATGCATGTTTACTCTCTAAAAGATATCCAAATGAGAATTCAAAAGAAAAAACACACAAAAATAAAATAGTGATACTTTTTTCTTTTAAGTCAGCATTAATATGAAGTGCAAGTCGATAAAAATATTACTTGTTACAAAATAAGAGAAAATAATCTAGCAGGTATGTACTCTAAGTTTGATATTTTTGTTAGATTTTTGTTACCTTCTTTGTCTACCAGAACAAACAAACACAAAAATCAGTATGTTTAATAGAATCTTTTGGTTTGTTTTTCTTGGTGGGAAATTCCTTTTTTTTTTTTCACTGTCTTCTTCCATTTTTTCACACAGTAAGTAATTATATAAAATTTCAGAGATTGGTAACTACCTGAGACATATGTGCATGCTTACACTTACAACTACATTCTACCATCAAACTGAAAACAGTGTTCACTTTAGAAAGGATGAACCACTGATTTGGTATTTAATCATTTTGAGATGTGATTGAATGCTTATTTACATTTTGATATTTCTGGTTTTTGTTTCTTTAATGTTCATTAAAAATTTAAAATTGATGATTTAAAATTGATGAAATGTAACTTACTACTATGAGATATAGCATTGGGTTCCAATTACTTACTGTGATAGAATTTGGTGAATATTTTGAATCTTTCTATTAGATGAAAAAATTATCTAAGAGAAGTATTACTAAAGAACACTGAGCATAGTCTTTGGCTGGAGAAAGTTAAATTCAGCATGGCTCTAAGCGTCAGACTGAGAACAGAATTACATACAAAGGAAGATTATTCACAGAACTCACCAGAACAGATATCCTTGAGTCAAGGCCCACAGTTGGTGAGCAATTTTTTTCGATTAGGAGCTGAAGAGAATGTTGCAGGGGTACTTTTTGCTTGGGATCTTCACTTTGGGCACAAGAAAGTTATAAATGGCTCTTTGTGAGGTGTTTAAATGTCGTGACCTAGGTCTAGTACACCGGTAAATTTCTGGCCAAATCATACAAGTCTAAAATAAATAGCTTTCTATTACTTTCAGAAGACTAATGTGGAGGAACTCAACTCAATCACTGAATAAATACTGTTAGAGCCTACCAGATTGCATGAGCTGTACCAGATCCTGTGATTGCAAATATGGGTAAGACATATTCCCTGCCACTGTGAAATTTACATTCTAGAAAATGAAAAGAAAATTTTGCATGATCAATTCATTTCTTTCTGCGGTAGACAAATGTACAACTTCAAAACTTGTATTCATCAAAGGTTAATAGAAGAATTCTGGTACTAATTGATCTTTTTTGGTAATTAAGCAAGTTTCAAGAATTAATTTAAAACTCAGATGGTGTTAAAAAAAAAAAAGCACCCTCTTCTTTGAATGGCTTTTGGAAGTGATTGTAGCTACGAAGAATTTCTGCTGTGCATGCAAAATTAAAGGAAAGGCTTTTCCTTTTTCCTTTCCCTTCCTGTTCCTACTTTTTTCCCTAAACAATTCTTCCCAAAGCCAATAGATGGCAGTTGAATATGCAAATGAGAAGCAAAGAACTATGATCAGCAGAGCAGAGTTAGAACCCAAATGGGGAGAGAAATGCATTCACATATGGCAAAAAGTATCAGAGCCTATGAAGTATACAGAAGGCAACTGCAAGGTCATGAGAGCCCTGGCAGGATGTGATGGTTCACCTTATCTGTGTCAGTTTGATTGGATTAAGAAATACGAAGAGAAATGGCACATTTTTCCATATATCGGGATGGGTCCTGAAGGAATAACTTTTGCTACTGTGTATGTTCCTTGGTCCCTTCCTGTCCGGCACTGTTCCCCTTCTGCTTCCCAGCTGCCATAAACTAAGCAGCCTTGGTCCACTATGCCCTTATGCAGCAGTGTTTCTACCCAAGTGACTATCAACTGAATCCCCTGAAACTGTGAACTGAAATAAACCTTTCCATTAAGTTATATGTGTCAAGTGTTGTGTCCTAGTAACAGGAAAGCTAATACAGAGGTTGGGGAAATGGACCTCATAGAAAGACAGCTTTGCGTGGCAAATGAGAACCAGACTGAGGATTTCAACACCATGAAAAGTGGCCTGATATGGCATGTCAGTTCTTGAACAAAGTAACAACAAAGGCATTGTTGTAGAGGTAGTTCCTATTATAGGGTGTTAAATACTCAGTAGAGGCAGGGTAGTACAGGTTGCATGTCAGAGAGAGAAAGAGAGAGAGACAGAGATTTATTTTAAACAACTGGGTTACATAACTAGAGAGGCAGAAAAGCCCAGACTTTGCATACTAGACTCACAACTGGAAAACTAGAGAAGAGTTGATCCTGCACTTCAAGTCTGAAGGCGCTCTGCTGGCAAAAGCTCCTCTTCAGAAGAGCTCGATCTTTCTATTAATTCTTTTAACTAACTGAATGGAGCCACATAATGGAAGGTAATCTGCTTTACTCAAATTTTATCTACAATACTCTAATATAAACATCTAGAATAAGTTTGACTATATCTGGGTACCATGGCCTATCCAAGTTAACACATAAAATTAACCATTGAACTTGGAAAGTAGATTCTACTTGTAAGTATTCTTACTATGGCTAATTTTAAATTGTAACTTGATATCACTGGGTTTGATGAAGAGGAGAGTTAAATAGTCTTGTGAGATGGTACTAGCAAGCAACAGCATACCACTGAGTTCAGTTGTGATAGCATCTGAACAGAAGCTTCATCCACCATATTTGCCATTGTGAGGATGGGATGTCCCCTCCATACTGTCCCAGATTGGTATAAGTGGGCCAGATCACTCTTGGCTGAATCAATTAGTCATCAAATCAGCACACCTTTGGCAGGAACATGGCTTTAAGGGAACTCTTTTTAATCTAGGCAGCCTTGAAATTTAGACTGCATGGAGCCGTTCGCTGGTAGTACTTTCAGAAGGTTAAATACTAAATGTTTTATTCTTGGGTGAGAACTTGGGGAACATATCTTAATAACCATAATGTTTATTAATAAATCTGCATGATTCTAGCTAATTCCTAAGAAATGGACAACCAGCATGTGTGTGTATTCAAAATAATATTCTCACCTCTTTGTGACATTTTTGTGACATTCCATTTTATTCACATACTATTTCGTGAATTACAGATGTTTCTCAATGGGATTATGTTCTCCTAAACCCATAATAATTTGAAAATGCATTTAATATACCTAAATTACCAAATATCATATGCTAGCCTGGCCTGTCTTAACTGTACTCAGAACACTTATTTTAGCTTGTAGTTGAGCAAAATCATGTAACAATTCCTGTTTTCTAACAAAAGACCATCTCATGTAATTCACTGAATAACTATATCCCCAAAACGCCACCAACACTGTACCTTGTAGAGTACAGACTTACCTTATTTTGTGCATTTCACTTAATTGTGCATGACAATTGTTATATGTATTTTTGTTATGCTCCAGTTTATTAGATTTTATTTTTTATCAGCACATATTTATACAGAACGATACGTTTGCTTTTGGCATATTTGTGCAGTTATATAACTTACGGTGATCACTTTAGGAAAGGATTGACTTTACTACAAAGAAATTCTGTTTTAGATACAACGCTATCAAAGAGATTCACATGCTGCAGAGAAATCTATCCATGTGGCCATTTTAATTTGTTGTATTATTCTAAGACATTGACACAACCACTCAACCTTTGACATTCATCAGCTATCATTATTGAGACAAGAATCTACACCAGGAAAGACTCAAAGAGAGTTCAGGTGATCATTAGGTGAGGAGTTCTCAAGCCCTGGTTCATGCCCCAGGCCCTGTGTATAGTCTTTTAGGAACTGGGCTGCAAATCAGAAGGTGAGGGGCACACTGAAGTGAAAACCCTCATTGGTATTTGTAGCTGCTCCCTTACTCACATTATTGCCTGATCCCAGCTGCCTATCAGAACAGTAGCATCATCAGATTCTTGTAAGAGCATGAACCCTACTGGGAACTCCACATGTCAGGGATCTAAGTTGTATGCTCCTTTGAATCATAGCAAAACCATCCATATCACCCTGCTATGGAAAAGTTGCCCATAAAACTTGTCTATGATGCTAAAATGTTGAGGACTGCTTCAATAGGTTATTTTAGCAATAAAGTGTTTTTATAACTAGATACATTGTTCTTTTTAGACATACTGTTATTGTCTGTTTAGTCTACCATGTGCTATAAACATAACCTATAAAAAAACAAAAAAAATGCTTTCTCACTTTATTCAAATTTTATTTTGGGGATCTAGAATCAAACCCATAGTACCTGCAATATCTCCAGTGTGTTACTGTCATAGTTATCTAGTCAAACCCACTGCCCAACATCACAAAAGAGGTCCTACAGCATATTAAAAACCTGGGATAAATTCGTCATTAGAAGTATAATTTCTACTTAGTATGTATTACTTCGCATCTTCATAAAGTAAAAAATTATATGAGTGGATCCATTGTAAGCCATCTGTTTTGAGTTACCAGTTGTGGTAGTAGATTCCATGATATTCTACCCATGGGTCTATGTCTTATTTCCCACAAAAGTTGTGAATGTTATATATGTAGCAGAAGGGACTTGGCAGATATGGTTAAGTGTATTAAATAAGAAACTTATCCTGGCTTATCACTATCTATGTCAGCCTACTGTTACCACAAGGACCTTATAAAAGTGTGTAGGAAGTGTCAGAATCAGATGAAGCCATGTTACAATGGTAGGTAGGTTTTGGAGTGGTTCACTTTGAGGACAGAAGAGGAGAAGGTCTGCAGAGCAGATACGTATCACGTTCTTATAGCATGTATGTTTTTATGTATTGTTTACAAATCAGGGAAAGCAAAGAAATAGCATTTTCCCTTCAGATCCTACAGAAGGAATCATAGTATCAGACACCTTTATTTTAGCTTAATTGAACTAATTTCAGAATTCCAACCTCTACAAATTTTTTTTTTTTTTTTTTGCGGCACTGGGGATTGAACTCACTACCTTGCGCTCACTGGGCTGGTGCTTACACCGCTGAGCTAGATCCCCAGCCCCGTTTTTGAGACAGGGTCTCACTATGCTGTTCAGGCTGGCCTTGAGCTCACTTTGTAGCCCAGGCTGGTCTCAAACTCACAACAATCCGCCTGTCTCAGCTTCCCAAGTGCTGGGATTACAGGCGTGAGCCACCATGCCCGGCTCCAACCTCTACAAATATTAAAAAAAAACTTGTGTTTTAAGACACAGACACTTTTTAAATAGCTGAGTTGTTAATGATTATTCTTAAAGCCCATGATATTTACTAGGCCTTATTAAATACTTAGTAAAGTTCATTTTCTTTTCCTGACAGAAAAACATTACTGAAGTTAGCAATATTTTTGAGGCTAAACTTCTTGTGGATTTTGGAAGCATTCTTCTAAACAAATTTTCCTGAGGAGAGTCTTTCATCCTCAGACACTTCTCATAAAGTTTTAAAGTAATATGCTTTTCATTGGTAGAGTAAGGTGGTACGGAGTTAAAATTATCTGGTACCCTAGAAACTGGCCCTCAATGCCACTTGCCTCCTCCCCACTCCACAAGCAGCACTTTCCTGTAGCTTAAAATATAGCAATAAATTCATACTGTAACTTTGTGCATTTTCAGTTTATAAAATATTGGCAATTTCAGTGTTATCCCCTTTTGCGAATTAGAATTACAAAACTCCAAAAGGTTAACTGGCCTGCCTAAATAATACAGTCAAGAATTAGAAGAGAGGAAGGATCTAAGCCTAGCATTCTTAGCTCCAAAGTGAATCCTTTATGTCCTTGTTTGGCAATAAAGATCCTTGGATATCTGATTAAGGCAGACCCCAGTGGAGTATGAATACAGGAATGCTAATCTGTTTCTCAGCTTCACAATTTCTTTTATCAGCTATTTCAAGATTATTTCACCTGAGAGTTCTATATTCCTGACCTGCTGTGAGTCACATAATCCATTTTGGAAGTGGCGATAGCTTGTGGATTATAGTGCCTTTGTTGAGTTTCTTATTTTTAATTATTTGCCATTATTTGCCACCCTGATACTTTTTTGGTTGGTAGATATACATGTGTGCTCAGTACAAAAATAAAATCACACACACACACACACACACACACACACACACACACACACACAAAGCATTATACCAATCAAGTGAGTTTTTAATTTTACTTGACTTGGAATTTGAAAATCAAATATAAATATGGATTTGTGAAACAACTAAGTTTTTAACTAAGTTTGCCAAATGAAAAGGGCCTTTTGAGAGTCAGTCATAGATTTCCATTTATTAATTTAAATAGGTATAGTTAATTTTCAATGAGTTTTTGATTTGTGATTTTTTAACATTCGTTTCTTTGGAAAGAGAACTTAAAATACATGGAAATTCTGCATGCAATCAAAACCCCTTCACTGATTGGCTGAGTGTTTTGAGTGCATTAGCTGAGCAGTGGCTTAGGGTATTTGCAAACTTTTCTTCAAATGCTAATTTGTCAAATTTTTTTTGTGCTTTACTCTTGTTTCACACATAAGAGTGTGAGAGAAACTCATGGTCTGATGTAGATTAAGTAGTGCTGCTGTAGGTACCTTCATGTGTAAGTCCACACAGAAATTAGACAACAACCTATAAATTCAGAGTGTGAGAAACAAGTGGAGTCTGGTGTGTCAACGGTGGAGTTGAAAAATTCAGTAAGATAAATCTGAGAATTTTCCAAGTTTGCATACAACCCTATGAGTATGTCGAGAAGAGTTTACGGAGTAGATACACATGAAATTTCAAAAGTGAATGTTAACTTTTCTAAAATAAACCTTGATAGTCAAAGGAAGTGTTTAAGCTACATGAGTTTAGGGAAGTTTGACTTTACTTAAAGATGCAACTTTTATTTCTTTTCCTCCATGTTATGACATATACAGATTAATATTTAATTCATTGGTTCTTTAGATTTGTCACTAGAAAAGAAAACTGAAGTTTTCTGAACATTCTAAGCAATAGTGAAAATGGGGCTTCAGTTTTCATTTTTACAGTCTCATTTTTCATGGCCTATGACAATTTAACATCAAATCTTTTATGTTGTGTGTCTCTTATTGTGAGGAATTGCTATCATACTTGGGAAATTGAGGAAAATCTTGTCAATGGATCCATCCTGCTTTCCATTTGCTTTACTAGAAAGCTTCTCTATGTCAAAATGATTAATCCTACATTCTCATGAAAATCTGGGTCAATATTTCATTTTAATAAATTTTTATAACCAGTATCTATTTCCTGGGAAAATAGTGAATGATATTGTCTATCATTTTGCTAGTTTGATTATAGAAATTGGAAACTTCGGTCTTTTTGTCTTTGGAAAGAGTCAGTAAGTCAAATATCTGCTTATTCTTATTTAATAAATATACACCATTATAGAGATCTTAATTTATAATTAAGGTAATTTTAGGTTTGTTTTTCCTTTTTAGTTCCTGGAGTAGTTTATGTAACAAATGTACTGATGAAGAATCTGTTGTGAATCTGTTCATTTTAGCGGTCCTCCTTGTTAATAATGTGGTCAGTCAGTTTTTTAGTAATCCATATAGATCACAGAACATAGCTCTTTCACCACACTCGCCTTCATTTATTCTGTGCAGGAAGACATGGGTCGTTCTATTTGACTGAACAACCATATTTTTAATATAGATGCTGATAATGAAAAATCCCAGTCAGGTGGCTGAACTGAAAACTATTCTGGAAGAAATAATTCAAATCAGTGTCTCCTTAGTGCTAATTTGCCAGGCTTTTCAGGGATTCTAAATACCATGAGCTCATTAAATCTATGAGTACATTTTTCAGAATGAAGTTTTTAAAATATAATATAAAAAGTACTATATTGAAATATAGTCACAAAATATTTAAAAATGCATATCAAATCAAGTAATACTTCCTATATTTCTTCTATTTTGAGGTTCATCTTATTACTGCCATAATCTCAAAATAATGATGAGTATGAATGATAAGCCCAGATGCCTGTAACTGTAATATGCTTGTGGAAATATCTATGATTTTAGTTAATGGTAAAGTAATAGGTATTGAAATATGTCCATAGTTCTTCACCTAATTTCATAATTAAAGTACCTCTCAGAAATGAAGTGTGTTTTTCCTCATTCAAGTTCATGAATTTAGAAATGTATACATGAACCCATTTTGGGAGGTAGGAAAAGGATAAGAAAACCTGTGTTAATTCCTCTGAAAGGAAAAAACAATCATGTTAACCATAACTAGGTTAATTAAATTATATACACATGAACATGCACATATAATAAAACAATTAGAATATTGCCTATTTTGTACTAGAATTTCTGTGTTCGTTATGACAATGTGTCTCTCATGATCCAAAGTATTTTTCTGAAGTTATTATAGGACATAATATTAGAAATTTTAGTATCAAAGGATGAAAATGCAATTACATTTGTTTAAGATGCAAGTATATTATGAACAGTGGTATAAGTTCTGTTTACATAATATTGAAAAGACAACTGGTATGGCTGAAATGTCCCTTTAGTTTGTAATGTTTTGTTATGACTATTGTGCTATTCATATTCCCTTAAAATGTTGATATTAAATGTCCATTATATTTCATTTAATAGATCAATCAAAGCAACAGGAAAATCAATCATGAAAATACTGCCAGTGACTTAATTTTATCCAAAAACTCTTACCTCACATTTGTAGTTTAGATTTTACTCAAATTGTGGGCCTGGAAATGGCAGCATTTGCAACTGCCTGGAACTTTTTTAGATGTGCAAATGTTTGAATCACCTCTCCACTTCAAGCTACTGTCCTCCGAAATAAGGTATCAGTCTTTTAACAGATAAAGACAGTATTACGCAGTAGTAACAACTTGAATGTGTTGCCAATATTTAACTGTGGAAAGATTTCACGTTAAATGTCTTCACATACTCCTATCACAAAGAAAATAACATCTGCCATGATACATCCAGACAGTGGCATGCTATTCAGTACTAAATAGACATAGCTCTCAATACACAAAATGTATGAGGAAACTGGACTGCTAAATGAAATAGTACAGTCTGAAAGGACCACATGTTGTATGGTTTCAACTATGTGACAATCTAGAAAAGCCAAAACTATGGAAACAATGAAAATCAGATGTTGCCAGGAGTGGAGGTTGAGGTGGGGAGCAGGTAAAGCACTGAAGAATTTTAGGACATTCAACATACTCTGCATGATATTATAATGGAAGATACATTTTCCAAAACCCATGGAAATTATAACACTAGTACTGAAGCCTAATGCAAACTATGGATATATTTAATATTACTGATAAATGTATCAATAATAGATAATAGCATAATAATCACAACAAATATACCACTTTAATATAAGACATTAATTCTAGAAATACTGTACAGTGAGAGGAATGAGAAGGGAAAGGGCCATTCGGGAGCTGTATTACTTTTTTTCAAATTCTAAATGAAAAAAAAGAATTGGCAACTCTCAGCTAAAATATTTAGTGTGGCAGTACTCTGCAACTAGATATTACACACTCTCTTTTCAAGGGCCAGGAACATACCAGTATGCCTCAATGCTCATCTTATCCTTTTAAGAATTTGATTTATATACTCCAGGCTTCAAACCTCAGTGACTTTAAAAAAACAAAATTAAGTTTTAAGAACACAATTGTCATTAATTCATTCAATAATTACAAATTATTTGCTCTCAAGAACTCGTGGTGAAAGTGCCACTGCTACCATGCCTTCAATTCTTACACCTACCTGTGGTCATCCCTGCAGATGGGCCAGGTGCTATGCCAACTGCTTTACATAAACTAATTCTTTCACATCTTCATTTACATATATGAGATAGATGTTGAGATAGGGAAGTAACTTGCTGGAAGCCATAACTGATAAGTGGAAGACTGAGTACTTGTCTCCTGGCCTACCCACTTTCAAAGCCAGTACTCAGAATACTTAGCCTATACAATATGTCTCTGACCACTGTTGTGTTTGACAGATTTGAGAGAAATTCTTTAAAAATTGGAATTAGAATATAGAAAAATCTATCTAAAACGTGGGAACTGATCAGTGAAAAACTACAATAAATTATGCATGTCTTCCACTCACACTGTGTATACATTTAGTCACAAACTCCTCAGTTCTGTAAATTACATATTCCCCAAGTCTGCCTCTACTTTCAATC
>RJWT010030776.1:0-14551 GCA_004365215.1 Cuniculus paca | reverse complement strand
GACCTAAAGGCATTTCGAAAATGTCCTCTAAATGGATCCAGATTAAACCAGTTCTCTGACTCCCAAGTGAGAGTGTGCATGGGCCGGAGAGCACTCATTCAAGAGTTCGCATTCAAACATGGGTCTGTTGAAACAGTCATGCAGGGTCATAAAGAAGCAGCAAGTTATGGTTATGGGTCCAGGTGAATGGAAAATTTGCTCCTTAGACTTTTTAAAAATCTCGTTGAGATGTAAAGTGAGCCACAGCCTGAATTCTTCTCTGTAGATTCACTTCTGTTACTGTTTCCTCAACCCAGAAGACATCCTGCTTTCCAAAGAGCAGGTATATTTTACTCCACGGCTTCAGCTTCTTAGGAGAGGTCACTGTTGTCCTTGAAGCAGCACTAGCAGCAAATCAATTCTTCCCTCTACCAAGGTGCCTGCATTGTGCTTTCACAGTGGCCTTCTTGCAGGAGGCCTGTCACCTGCACATCCCACAAGCTCCAGGAAGGGAAAAGCTTGTGTGCAGACAGCTGGCACAGACAAGTTTTCCCTGGCCTCTAAGAAACCCTAGGAAAAAACACTGAGGGTGGACAACATACCATTACCCTTGTACATTTTGACAAAGGTGGTATAAAGCAAGAAAATGGAAACCATTAAGAACATCTGAAAAGACCATATGCCTAGAGTAGCCAGTGGAGAGTTCGTTCCCTCCAGTCGTGCCTCTGCCTCCCTGATCGTCATGTATGCCTTTGACAGTGGGACTGGCTCCCCCAGCCCTGCACTACCTCTTTAAATATCAAGGTTTTATAACAGAGGTCTCTGACCTGCAGAAAGGAATTTGCCAGTAGATGTCGAAGCCTCATTGTGTTTGCCAAGATAGTTGTCCTTTCTTGAACACACTGTTTCTCCCTGATTCCCTGAAATTTCCTTGGGACAGGAGAGAACATTTGATAATGGCAACCTGTCCTTCAGAGCTGGCTCTCTCACCTCCCACTACCCGCCTCCTGTAGGAGCCTGCCAGCCCCTGGTTGCTTTCTCTGTCAGTCCCAGCAAGATGAGGGGCTTCCCTGGAAAACCTAGGCCCGTGGCCCCAAGTTCCCTGGTTTTGCTTGCACACTTGCTCCTTTGCCTCACACCGAATATGGCAAAAGAAACCTACTTTCTTGAACCCTGCCTACAGGCTTATAGAAGATTAAGTAAATACATGTCTTCTCTTTCAAGGTTGGTTTCTTTAGTTTGACTTTGAAAAATGTTTCTGGAGTCCAAGTTGTTAGCACAGAGTCAGCAGCAGGAGCAGGATTTAGGAGCTGGATAGGTGGCCCAGCGGGTGAGAGTGCAGATGGAAGTAATTTTGTGGCTTTGTTTCTACAGAGCTACCACTGTAATTTGCCAAGCTGGGAAAAATGTATATCCCTGCCCCTTTCCTACAGCCAAGGCCTTGGAGGAGGCACATGCAGGGGACAGAGCAGGGAAGGTGAAGGAGAGAGCAAGCCAATGGCCAAATGTAGGCTGAGGGGAGGACCCAGAGGAATTACGGTAGCAAACCTCAATCTCAGAATGAAAGGAGGAAGACAGAGGGAGAGGGAGGGGAGTCCCTCCCCAACTCTCACACCTGGCTCAATCCCCTGGGCCTGACTAGTGAAAAGCAGAATAACAATCGCTAGCCAAGACACGTCCTCCAAACTTCTGATTCTTTTACCTGGCTGCCTATCATCACCACTATGTGTGCTAGCATTCTATTACTGTAACAAAATACTTACGATAACCAACTTATAAAGAGAGAAGGATTCAGGGTGCAAAAAGTTGGCTCTGTAGCTTTGGGACCTGTGGTGAGGAAACATATCATGGTGGAAAGTCTGTGGTAGAGTAAACTATTCACCTTATGATTGGAACCGAAAAGAGAGAAGAGGAGGCTGGAATCCCTCCACCCCCTTCAAGGGTGTTATGCTCCAAGTAACCTAAAACCTCCACCTCTTATAGTTTCCACCACTTCCCAATCACTCCAAACTGGAGACCTAGGTTTGCCCCGTGAGCTTTTAGGGGATAATCCTGACCCAGACTAGCACCAAGCCTACCAGCTTGGGCTAATTTCCAAACCAAAACATTATTCTGTCTGGAAATTTATCCTGCTTCCCAGGTTCCCCATTTTAACCAAATGTCATTCCACGCTTTTAGAAATACCTCTATGCAGTTCCTAATTACCCTAGCCCCTTCCCTCTGTCTCCACATGCTGTCAGGAAGGCCTGCTGGCTTCCCTCCTAGATACCTCTCAGATCTCCACCTCCTTCAGCTCCTCTACATTTGGCTCAGTCCAGGCCCTTGGCTGGTTTCCATGCCTCCACTGCCTTGCTATGCCCTGGGCCCTGTCAGCCCACTGCCAGTCTCAACTCCTGCAAACACATCACCCATGTATGCTGCTGAAACGGCCTTCCTGAGAGGCAAAATCCTGTCACGTGCCATTGCTTAAAACCCTTCAGTGATTCTCTGTCATCTACAAAATCTTATGTCCAGGTATCTGAGGTATGATTGAAATATATAATGAATGTTTAGATTTTTTCTTCTAAAATATTGCAATAAAAGATATATTGTCATTAAGCGCCATCAAAATACACAACCTCATTTCAAACATATTCTTGCCACTTTCTGAATCAGTTCTGGAAGTCCTCTTCCTTGAGGGTCTTCGAGATGTGATCAAAAATATGGTGAATGCTGCTACCAAGTGCCATTTAGCAGATAGAAACATTAAGATGTGTACTCATCCACTAGATCTGGCACCAATCTCTATCTCTTCCCCAACATCAAAATGACTGTGAAAGGTAAAAGTTTTTAATGTATTTAGGACATGAAGGCAACTACAACAGTGACAGTTAAGGACACTCAAAAAAAATAGACTTCCAGAACTGCTCCAGAAAGTGGCAAGAATAATAAGGTAAGAATGTTTAAAGCAAAGGGAGTATATGAGATGGGAAGGTTAATGGAAATGTTTCTTTTACTATAATAAGTTGTTTTTTTAAATTTAAACATTCGCTGTAGTTTTCAATCACACCATGAACTTCAACATCCAAACTCATCAATTTGCACACATTAAATCTGTACAGCTTTTTATTTGTCAATCACAACTCATTAAGGAGACTTCAATAAAGCAAAGCGAGGTGAAGGGACTACAAGGATCTGCGAGTAGAACGCAGTTCCTTCAAATTTGTTCTCCCCTTAACCTTAGCAGTAAGGTACTATAGAGCGCCGTCTCTGTATTTGCATAACAATTGGCACATCTCAGGGCCCCAGTGGTGACGTTTTTTCCTGAACTACATTTCCATGGACTGTGTTCTGTTCATTCTTCATTGAAGTGATTTATATTCTCCGTACCACCCAAAATGGGATCATTCAAATTCTAATCTACTGACCCTGGTAAGACTACTTACACTGACAAGTCTGTTGGTAAGGGCCAGGTAACTTTTCTGATAAGTTTTTCTCATGCATTCCTCATAAGAACTTTATAAGAGACATTTTGTCTTGATTTTGCAGATGAGACCAAGTACCTCTAAAGTAGCATTGACTTGTTCTCGGTTCAAGAGTTAAACTTACCTTTTAAAAGAATTTATGTTCCTGTGCCCTATTCAGAAAATGAAGATATCCTCAAAAGACCTAGTGCGAAATCTGATATTCAATAAAAATCTGCTTAATTAAATACATGGCTCACAGCCAGAACTTATTTCTGGTAAAATAATATTTCCTTTCCTTGAGCAAGTTAAAATTTAAAATGTATCAGTTTGAAGGAAGAAAAAAAAAAAAAAGAAACTCCAGTCTCCTCCTCTTCATAAGGCCCAGCCCACAAAGCTTACCTTGACCTTGGCCTTCACCTTGGCCTTTCCTCTCTAGCCTCATTCATTCATTTATTCATTTAGACTTTTATTTATTTATTTATTTATTTATTTATTTATTTATTTTTGTTTGGTACTGGGGACCAAACTCACAACCTCACACTTGCCAGGCAGGCACTTATGCCACTGAGCTAAATCCCCGGCCCCTCATTTAGATTTTTTGAGACAGCGTATTGCTGTGTAGTTCAGGGTAGCCTTGAACTCATGGCGATCCTCCTGCCTCAGCCTCCCAGCTCCTGGGATTACAGGCATTTGCCTCTACAGCAGGCTCAGACATTTTTTTTTAAATTTTCTAATGAACTTTATGCATCATCAAAATACCTGCTGCATCCTGAACACAAGATTCTATGAGGCTCTTGTGTGCCTTTACTAGTGTGGTCCCATCTCCTGGGATGGCTTTCATCGTATTACACTTCTCTAACCTTTCACCTATCTCTATTTACTCTTTAAGGTTCAACTCAGACTTTGCCTCCTCCAGGAAGTCTTCCAGGATATTCCTTTCTCCATCATTCCCATTCTGCGATAAGAGACCCTGTACTTACTTCTGTCACCTGCCACTTGGCTTATTTCATTGCATATTCAACTCCTTCAGTATCACCAGGATTGTTTCTCATTCATGATCTGAACTTAGCATAGGCTATGGCATATGTTACATGCTAGATAAAAATCCAACTCATGGCATGGATCAAGGCCTTGGATAGCCCTGTAGGCAGACATTTATTATCTATTTGATTCTTATCCACAGAAAGAAAGACTTAGAGCAGCTATGTACCAAGAGAAATCCAAGAAAAGACTTTTCCCTTTCTGTGAGGCCTGTGCTAGAAAACGTAATAACCCATTTTGCTCAAGCATGCAGAATCCTAGCTCACTCTTCATTGCCGTGTCTTTGTGGAGGCTGTTGGAAGCCTCTCAGAACACTCTCTTGTTGCTTTGCTTAAAGAGGCTCATGCATCTTGGCTTGACTCTCAAATCCTCTGGCCCAGTGTGAGAAATATCCTAGCCAGTCACTCTTAGTATACATCACATCCACGATCTCAAGGAAAGAAATGTCAAGAATATTTGCTCTTATAGTATTCTTTGAGCATCTCCAGGTAGAACTGGCTAGTAGATGAAGAAAATGGAAAGGAAGGGTTTGAAAAAAGCAAGGGAGAGACTTGACCTTTACACTCATTTATTTGTATTATTCAGCAACTAATGTGTCCAGCCAGTGTGGGCCCTAAGGGTATAATAAGACAGCCCTGCTCCCTAGATTCTTGTAATTAGATAACAGATGTGTAGCAAATCAGATGAGAAGGGAGGTAATCCAGAGTCCAAAATTATTCCATTCCATTGCATGTGGCTGCTTAGGGTGGGGAACCAGAGTTCATGCTACTTTTTGATTTTCATCAAATTTACTTTCCAAATAGAAACCATTAGAATCTACAGATCACCACAGTATGGGGCTTCCTTTTAAGAGGGCCCCGTCCTTAAGCTCCATACCCTCACAGCGCAGTCGTCAGATGAAATACGCACGGTCTTACAGCTGGGGTCACACAGCCACCTGATGATGCACATGAAATCAAGCCCTGATTTCCTGAACAAGAAGTGCGTTTTCTTCACTTGAAGGTAATTACATTCAACAAATTACAAAGATCCAGGGCAGTTGAGTTAAAAACAATTGGTATTGTAGCAATTAGAAAAACACAAGGAAATGATGACAGTGGAACAATATTGAAAGGGATGCTGAGGGACAATGGCTCCAGTTCCTGGTTAATTCGTCAGCTTGAAATATGTAGAGATTCACAACTAATTATGCAGAGATGATGAATTTTAAAAATGCTGCCACACCGCCTTCTCAAGGCCAAAGACTCTGGCTATTAATAGAGCAATCAGATTTTGCTATATTATAGAGAATTCACCCAAGTTGCAACTATTTTAAAGCATTCATCTGGCACATTACTTAAAGATGACAAATCTCTGTAATGTGCAAAATCAGCATTGGGTTAAACTAAATCCAAACTCATTATAATCACTCTGAGTTCCCCACAGAGAAATCTATTGTTTAAAATGGACACTACAGGTAAGAGTTATCTTTAGTCCTTCCTGAAATTTTAGTTGTATTAGCTCATTTTAAAACTTCGCTTTATTTCTGACAAGCCCATCCCACCTCGAAGTAAAAGACATATGCATTGCAACACAGGGGGTTTGTCTCCTAGCATTAAATGTTTCTGGATGATAAATGGAAAATGCTGCCTATGACAAGCAGGCTGCTCCGAAACCCTTGCTAAAGCCAGGGTCTCAGATTTCTCTCTGTCACCATTTATCCATCTTCAGAAAAACCGCAGCTCTTTCAGCTATTCATAGCTTTCAGCTGTGCTGAGTGTTGGGGTTTCTAGTGGGGAGAAGTGTTATGCACAATAACAAACAACCAACCAGCTTCTAAAAGTCACGTGGTGGAAAGCTAACCATCAGAAAGAACCCACCGTGCCCTCAGACAGGCTGGAAAGGAGAGGCTGCGATGTGACCCGCATTTAATCACTTAGGCTGCATATTGTGAGGCCCTTAAGAAAGCAAATGCCATGATGGACAGAATGAGTTTACCCTCCTGTCGAAAGAGCAGTGTGCTGTGGCGAGGCCGTCGCTCAATTAAATTGGACTGTGGGATACAGCAGAGATGGAGGCCAAGCCTGGGGACCTAATGAGACATTTGGAAGGAAGAGCTACCCCCTACCAGAGTTTGTCACCCTTTGATGAATGCCCCCCAGCGTCATAGCACCCCTGATGTTATACCCCTTGCATTCAGACATGTTGCAGTTGAGCACATTTAAAAAGAGTTTGAAACGTAGAATTTTCAAGTAAAAAATCAATTCCTTGTTTGATGTGGAATAAGTGGAGGGAGTAAATGATACATAATGTGGTGCAGATTAGCCTTCTTTGGCTGCCAGAGTTGAAAGGAAAGTAGGTAATGGATCTGAAACTACAGAAATAAGCAAAAAATAGGATGCCAATTTATTTGTGAAAATGTGTGTGTCCCTCTCAGCTTCATGTGTGTTAAGCACAATGAAATGAAATGAAATGTAGGGGCTGGCAAAGAGTGACTTCCAGCAACTCTGACATGTATGTAACCCCTTGCATGTGTTTAATGTTGACTTTTATCTACAGGCATACCCTCATCTGAGTAATGCAAAGTGTTCATATCAGATGACCTTGCCAGTGTGATTATTACCTACCACCCACCTCAGGAGATGATCAACAGTGTCTAGAGATGTTTTGGGTTGTTACAACTCAGAAGGGGCGAGGGCCACCATCTGATGCATAGAGCCCAGGGATGCTACTAAACACTGTGCAATGCATGGTGAGCTCCCAACAGTCAAGACTTGCTAGGCACAAAATGTCAGTAGTGTCAAGAACAAGTCAGAAAATTAACTTTTGGATATTAGAAATGCTCATTGGGATAGGCAAACTGTCAAATTTTTGTGTCAAAATATAATAGTAGTCATATACCCCTGCAACCCCAGTAATGCCCCAGGCCCCAGCCAAGCTGTCTCATTTGTTGGTTAAGGTGTAAGAAGTGCTTCCTTCAAGGGACTTTGAAAGAATAGTTTATCCTCCTGTCTGGGCTGTGTAGAGTTGACTGTCGATTGTGTTCCTGGTGTCTTTGTCAGAAGGTGTTAAAAAGACACCAGCTGTCTGAAGTGGTAACACAGAGCACAGGTTATTCAATGCTAACATTAAATCTCTTATTAGTATTTCAGTTCTGTCTCTGTTAGAGAGCGCGTGCCTCAAGGAGGCAGAAATCCTTTACAAACTTGAAAGTTACCTGAGAACAGTTAATCCTCACACTTCTCTGATAAGGCAGGTAAACTGCAATTAGATGAAAAATGGAAGAAAAAAATGTAGTCAACAGGTGTTTGGGTCTCCTTGGGAACCAATGCATTTCATATTTGGCTTAAAAGTACATCGCGACATTTGGAATGAGCCCCTTGCCAGAACTGTTCCTGCTGAATAGTTAAGACAAGAAAGATTAACGATAATCTGAACAATAAAACCCTGGGGGTAAGAATGTGCTCTCTTGAAGAAGTGGAGGAGATGGGTAAAGAAAAGCCTCAGTATTCAGGAAGAATCTTTCTAGAGGTGTTTAGTGTAGTGCACAAGAGGAGAAAGTGGTGTGTAAACCTTTGAGTGACAGGGAAGGGAGCAGATATATTCTCATTGTCTAAGGTGCCTCATTGTCAGAGTCAAGGAAGAGATTACTTCAAACAGTCTCTCTTCCCAGCTGCTCCCTTTATCCCTGGACCTGAAAATACACAATTAATATATAATAAAGCAGAGCAGCTGAGGTAGAACCATGGTTCCTTCCTCACCAGTGATCAGAAGTTTTGTTAAGAAATATGTCAAGCATTATTCCATGAATCACTCAGTGAGTTCCTCAGAAACCTCTTGGAACCCACAGCCATTGAGCTTTGAGTGCTAGAAAGGCCCCTGAGTGGGAGTTGGGACTCCTAGCTTCTGGCTATGGTAGTGCCATTGATTGACTTGTGATCCTGCGTGAATAACATTGACCTGAGTACCACTTCCGCCTGCCACAGAGTGCCCACCTTGAGCCTCTTCAGGGCATATTTCAGATGTGACAGTAGATGTGACAGGGGTTTCACTTTGAAGAGTGCTGGTAAATATGAGCAAGATTATGTTCAATGGACCAAGAGAAGGAAAACTTCCTGGAATGCAAGGTTTAGGATGTCAGAGTAAGGAAGGGAGAGCACAGGGATTTAAAATGTGTAGGCCAAAATAATATGAAGCTGATGCCCCAGGATGTGAATTTCCCTCATAAATTAGCCAGGGCTATGCAGTTTCATTAAAGGGAACATCTCGTGTTGAAATTTATCCTGGGAAATGACTGATTTAAAGTTACCCAGTACAAACCTAGCAGCATTCTCCTTCCTCTTTATTTACTCCAGCAATAAGTAGTAATACTCCAAACTATCACTCAGACGTTGATTTTCAAATATAAGTATATGGGAACCTGAGATATTAAGGGGTCATGTTTAATTAGACTAGGAAATTTATTATAAATTAATAAATCAATTCACTCTTTGAGGAATTTAATTAGAGGAGTTAATGTCCTTCCCAGCCAAGCTGGCTCTTGACTCCTTGCAGACAGACAGGTTAATGATTGGCTCCCCGCTTTTTCCAGTCATCTTACTTATTATATAAGGTATCACCAACCCCCCAAGTCTCATACAGAGTATTTCTTTTTCTTTTCTTATTTATTTATTTAGAGGTAGGGTCTCACTGTGTATTTCAGACTGGCCTTGAATTCACTATGTAGCCCAGGCTGGCCTCGAACTCACAGTGATCCTATCTCAGCCTTCCGAGTGCTGGGATGACAGACATGCACTACCACTCCCAGCTACAGAGTATTTCTTCCACCCTGGACATTTTCTTTTTTAACCTCTCATCTCGGTTTGTGTGGCTCCTCCTCTTCTATGTAATAAGGTACTTTGCCATTTTTCACTGTGCAATGTTCCTTCCCCTATATTCCTCCGGAGACCTTCCTGAGCTTTCTTAGGGTTATTCAGAAGGTACAGGATTTTTATGCTATGCTGACACCCTTCATTTCACTACACCACCCCAGTGAAGTTTTACACTGCACGCAAGGACTCAAGTACCCAACTTGGAGTGAGCATGTACCATCTTGGACTGAACATGCTTGGTGATCTTGAACACATGTCTTCCTGGCCCTCTGTGGGCCTGTGTCAGGCTCTGTAGCCCCTGAATATCCCCAGGACTGAGGTTCTGTTCCTCTGGGAACAAATGTAATGAGTAGGAAGGCAGGCTTCAGACTTCAGCATTCAGCAGCCTCTGATGTTCAAGAGGATCCCAGAATTTTCCTCAGGTGCCATTTTCAAAATCTAATTTTACTGTTTGGAACACAAAGATCTCTCCCTTATATCTGTGTCTTTAGCATCATATAGGCAACTATTTTTATTAGTTTCTTGTCTTTCCCATCTTTCTCTGTACAAACCAATGTATATACATATTTCTCACATGAAAGGAAACATACTATATACACTAACCTGCATCTTGTTTTGTTTCACTTTGCTCTCTTCCCGCTTAATGTATCCCAGAGATCATTCCATATGAAAGTCTTCCTTGTTCTTTTTCACAGCTACATCATGTGCTATATGGTAATTGATTTGCCTCATCTTCTATGGATGTGCATGGAGTAAATTCCCAGCAGGTAGAGTTGAGACAGAGTAAACACACTTTGGAGGAGCTACACCATTTTCACATTACTTGTAGCGACTGACCTGCCTGTCTGGTTCCCTCAGTCTCACCAACCAATTTCACGTCAAACTTTTCTTCTGCCAGTCTGACATAGGAGAAATGATTTTCCAGTGTGGTTTACATTTAATTTCTCTTATTATGAGTGAGGTTGAAAATCTGTGTTCAAATCTATTTAAAGATCACTCATCTTCATATCTCTGTGAACTATCTGTTCATGACCTTTGCTGCATTTTCTACTGGGTCGTTAGTCTTTATCATCCCAATTTTTATGAGTGGTTCAAAATTCAGGAGATTTTCTTTTGTTTATGGTACAAAATATAGATGTTTTTTCCATTTTTCACTTGCTAATGGCATCACTCATGATACTTTTTGTTGTATAGATTTTTTAGAGTAGTTAAATGTATCAAACATTTTTTCGTCAGGACCTTCCCTACTTTGAGTTTGTTTTGTATTTTTTTTTAATTCATGTTCTATGATTTTATGTGATTTGGATTTTTGTACTGACATGTAGATCCATCCCATCTTTTTTTTTTTGTTGTTCTTTAAATTTGTCTGTCCCGTTGTCTTAAATTACTTTCATATTAAAGAGATAAAGTGTCAAAAAGTACAACCATCTGTCTTTGGGTCAGCTGTGAAGGAGACAGTTTGGTACTGGGTAAAATGAATAGACCCCAGTTTTTTTCACTACAGCAATTTAACATGTAGTCTGACACTTTCACCCCCATGTTCTGGAGTTTGTTAATTAACACAAAAGGCTTTGTATTGTCACTCTCTGGTTGCTGGGACAAAATATCTGACACCTGCCTTAGAAGAGAGGCTTATTTGGGCTCATGGTGTCTGAGGTTTCAGTCTCTGCGTGGTCAGCTGGCCCCCAGGATGAATCAGCATGGCGGAAGGGCACAGAGAAGGAAAACTGCTCAACACATGGCAGCTAGGAAGGAGAGGGAGAGGAAGGGAGAGGGAGGGATGCAGGAGGGTGGGCAGAGGGGAACAGGAACAAGAACACACTGTTTCAGGTCACACCTGCTGTGATCCACTACTTCTGCCCAGCCCCCACCTTCTAACTTCACATTCAGCTGTGAACTCAGCATTGGGTTAATTTGCCAGTGATTATAGAGATCCGCTCACCTTCCAAAAGCCCCACTTCTGAACCCACGAGACTTTGGGGACATTTTGGATCTAAATTATAATAGGCTTCTAGGCCTATGTCCAAGTAGAGAAAGGCCCTTTGTTTGCCGCTGCATCCCAGTGAATTCGTGGAGTGGGATATCCCTCTGTCCCTCTATCCCTTTCCAGTTACCCTTAGAGACCTCTCTTTGCAGGCGTGAAGGTGTACAAGGGAAGGGACAAGTGTGAGAGAAGAATCATAGCCCATTCAGGCCAAAGCAAACATCCCTTTAGCCAAGATTATAAACACACCACATGAGTACTTACTGGGGACTCACCACAAGCCATTACGAATCTAACAGCTGTTGGGAGTAGAGTGGAGAAAGTATGAAACACAGGGCTGCCCACACATATCTTACAGAAGATATAAGAAACTCTAAACAACCACCACCACTACCAGCAGTTTCTAAGTTCCCAAAAATACAGTACAGACTTCTTAAACCCCCACCTTGTCCTAATGCCTTACTCCCTCTCCGTGACTTACATTGTGAACTATGATAGAATCTTATTTTCCCATGTTAAATGAGAACTTGAGATGCATCATTTCAAAGTCAGAATCCTAGATCCTGGCTCATGCTGTCCTGTAGGATTCCATAGCACTTTGGTTTTACCATGACCATCAAGTTGCTAGTATCCTCGCCTGGCTCTTCTGACCATTCTTGAGCACGTGGGAGTGTGACATTTGACACTGAATCTCTAGCATCCTTGGCAAGTGCCTCCTGACTGTTCACTGAAAGGCCTGATAAATGAATGGTCTAGGGACCCTGAGATTGAATACCAACTTGATTCCAAGCAAAGGGAATGAAGTCATCAGGGTGTCTTCCTAGAGGGGGCTTCTGAGGCAAGTCTTGAAGAGTCCAGTTTGAATAGGAATAAAAGTGAAGAGAAGTTTTCCTAGGGGAAGGAAGAGTGGGTCAGAAGAGAGCAGTGACATTCTGTGACCGCCAAGCTTCCCCCACAGCCAATTAACAACAGAGAGCCATGCGGTTTTCATGGGAGCAATTTGCACTATACCTGGTACCAGCATTTTACTCTGTGTGTGCTAGTGAGTGCAACCGGCCAGGAGCACAGGTGATGAGCTGGTCTTGATTTGCCATCCACGGCCACAGAATCTATCCTGAAACCTATATCCGTCCTGCAACCATCGCTCAAAAACAAAAAATTGCCTCCTTATTTCGACTTCTTCTCTTCATTTTTAATGAACGAGAGGTTTTGTGTTGGCAGAGAATTTAGAAGTTATTCTGTGTACCTTCCGTTTCCCTGGGAAGCTCCACGCAGGCAGGGATTTTTGTTTGGTTGTGTCATATTCACATAATTACTGGCACTCAGTAGGTGTTTATTGGAGGAAGGGTGGGAAGGAGGAATGGATAGATGGGTCAGTCAATAGCGTTTATCCTTTGCTTGTTCATTCTCAGCTTAATCTCCCCTCATTGTCAGATAATTATGGGATTCGCCATTTTACATGTCAGCCTAGTCTACTGGAAAGAAATATAGTTTTAAAACTTTTTTCTTTTTTACCTGAGTTTTTCTGTATCATACCCTGTACAAGAGAAGAGAAAAGGAAGGTCTGTCTGACAGTTTGGTTACACAGAATTATATTTTGGGGAAAAATAAGGTGTTTATGGGTTATGGATAGACTCTACTCAGCATAAACTCAGGAGAACATGAAATTCCTGCTTCTGTTTGATCTATAAGTCATTATTTGCTGAGACAGTGAATGAATGGAAGAATGAAACAACCAGATATACTAGAAATGCTCATGGAAGCTTTGGAGTCACACAAATGTGAATTAATATCCATTATGCTATATCAGTGAGATTCTGCCTGCCTCAGAGTCTCACGCTTCAAATGATGACGATACCTGACTGTAGGATCTTTAACGTGACAGTGTCTGCAGCATTTTCCTTTGAAAGGTGCCCTCGTAGTGCTGGACAGTGTTACTCTTGTGAATAAATTTGTCAAGAAAGGCTTCATGAGGTGTAGCTTTGATGGGACACAGTGACCCAATCCTAGAAGGAAATCAACCAAGACATTTTTCTTCTACCTAAAAAATACAAATAGAAGATTTCCAAGGAGATGAGGAATATACATGGTGTTAGTTAGGGAATCCTTATTCTTGAATCCCCTAGACTACCCTAGTGTTTACTGTCAAACAATACTACCATGTTTCTAGCCACCCAAGCACCACAAGGACAAAGTCTTTGTTTTGTCCACTGCTATGTCACCAGTACCTAGAGCAGCATCTGCCACATAGGGGGCACCCAATTAACATTCATCCAGTGGATGGAAGGCATTGATCCCAAAATAAATAATTCACTTCATTCAAAACTCAGCTAGATTATCAGAGCAAGGTTTATGTGAACAAGTTTTCTGGTGTCTTTCTCAAAAAATAGATCTTTTAAAATATATTATCATTTCAGTGCCATAAAGTATCTCTTTACTTCTCCTTGGAGTGCAGAGTTCACTCACATATTACATTCAAATTATAAATGTTATGTAGTATAATACCAGTTGGATAATAAAATGAATAAAATTAGGGACTAAAGCAACTCTTTAAATTCTGCATTTATTGAAGAAAAGAAAGCAATATGGGTTCAATTCTTTATTTCCAAACCAAGATAATATTTAGTCTGGATAATACTCCTGAATTTACAACTACGTCAAATTATATGCTCCACCCACTTCTGTAAATTGACTTATAAAATGTGCCATGCTGATGAAAACTCAAAAGAATTTATGGGAAAGTTACTAGAAATAGTAATAGGTAATTGGATATAAGATCAACATGTAAGAAGTTAGTTGACTTTCTATACAAAAGCAAAAATAAATTAGAAATAGAACTTTTAAAAAATCATTCTTAGCTGAGAGTGCTGCTTAGCATGCACAAGGCCATGTATTCAATCCTAAACACCAAAAAAATCACTCTTACCTGAGAGAAAAGTTTCTTAAACCAGATCCAAAAAAATGTTAAAATTACTTGAAAGTTATTTGAATTCATTCATCAGGGGACATCCTAGAGAACATTACAAGTGAAAATATGAACTGAAAAGAAGAAATTGGCATTAGACACAGCAAGCAGATTCTACTATCCATAAAAATATGAACATGATATTTATAAATTACATATATGTCATGTGTACTTATAATTATTTTATAATTCAGATATAAAGTATGCATTTATAAATTATGTTGTATATATTCTAAAAGCATAAATATATTTGTAAATATATATAAATATTACATTTAAATATATA
>RJWT010030775.1:0-14528 GCA_004365215.1 Cuniculus paca | reverse complement strand
AAAAGCACAGGTATATATTAGTTTACACTCTCATTAATTGTGAAATACAAAAAATTGATTTTGATAAACTAAACATAGCTACGTGTCAAAAATTCTCTGGATAAAGATGGACAAATTGTTTGTGGTAAATTCTGAAGTACCACAGATGCTTGGAGTCACATCCTTAAGGCTCATTGGCCAAGGCTCCAGGACAGAGGACCTTCAGGGTCAGCCATATAACCACAGGCAACCTTCCTTGGCTCCTAGTGCTGGTGAGGGGGAACAGATGAGAGAATACCGAGACGAGATGAGTAACAAACCTGAGCGTTGGCAGAGTTGTTGTAATATGAACTCAGAACTTACTTCAATTGCTTTTCCTGCTGCTTTCACATCTGGTGTGTCTTTGTGTGCATGCATGTTTGTGTAATATGCTAATTGAGAAAGAGGTTTTAGTTAAAATCATCACAAGGAAAATATCACAAATAGTCTGTCAAATCCTATTTTAAAAAAATACTATTATGTAAAAACAGCTCTCTTTTGATATCCCTACTTGACAAAAATATGTAACATTTGACATGAATCAAGAATACATGAAACATGTGTAAATCTTACTAGTGATGTTAAAGGACTCATGTGTTCTTCCCCTTTGCCCATTTAAATAATCTTTTAAGCTGTGTGTTCTCCCTGCTAAGAGTAACCATTTTGGCAATACTTCCTTATGTCACTGATAACATTTTTGCTGGGTATAGGTCAGGGATTTTAAAAAAATGTTATTAAAACATTTGATTATAAGATTATTAAGCACATATTAAAATAAGACAAGTGAATTGAACTACCACCTACTCATCATACTTCCACACCAACATGAGGTAGATCTCACCTTATTTCCGAGTCTCCCCTCACTGAGTTCTGCAGCAATCCCCAGACATCAACCATAGAAAACGTTGTTATTTGTCTCTCAACTATTATGACTCTTATTCAAAACACAACTGTAGTGCTGTTATCACACTTAGAAATACTAACAATTGTGTACTATGGCAAATATCCAGTGCTCAAATTTTTCAGTTTTTCTTATAAATTTAAAAAATTTTTTATTAGTACATGTGTGCAGTACGTAATGATTAGTCACTGTGGGGAGTTGGTTCCTAAGTTTTTCATAGTTGGCTTATTTGAACTAGGATCCAAGTGATGTCCAAATAGTTGCATTTGGTTGAGATACCTCTTAGGCCTCTTATAATCACAGTTTACTCCTAATGGATGTGTTATTTGCACTTGAGAATTTTGTTGATGGTATCACCGTGGTGTTTACAGCATCTCTCATCTTCTGTCTTTGTAAACTGGTGGATATAGAGACCTGTTCAGATCCAGGTGCAATTTTGTTGCTGGTGTATTTTCAGGTGGGGTTGTGTATTCTGCAGGAGGCACATGGTGCTCAGTACGTCCTTTTAGCCTCTTATTTGAATCCTGGAAAGGCAGCAGACATAAACATGGTAGAGGAAGATGCCTTGTCTAGGTGTGGAGTTGGGGTGAAGGAGATGATTGTTTCTGATAAAACATTCCATTGTTCTAGGCAATGTCTATTTATCAATATTTACCTGTATTCTGTTTTGTTGGGGTGTTTAGACATCAGAAAACTAGGATAAGAAATGACTTTGCATTTTTCAAAAAGTAGTGAAGTATGTGAATCTGTCAGGTGGGGTTGGAAGCCCTCAGGTAGCTTCAGAAATAAGGAAGAAAAGGTCGCTCAGTTATACATAACCACGGCATTCATGGTTCTTATGGGGAGCTCTTGATGGGGGACCCATTGTTTAAGCGGGGAGGAACTTGCAGTCACTGAGGACTGGGAGTTGGTAGGAGAGGGGTGCTAAAGATAATTAGTAACTGGAACATCACAAGTAGCCAGGTTCTACTGTTAAGTGGAAGGGACTGAGATAAGAGACCAGAATCATAGAAGTGACCTGTCAGCAGAAGAGTAGTATATGATTATGAAAGAGATTAAGTAAATAATAAAATATGGTGCAAAACTTCTTACTCATATAGTTTTATCTAGAAGTATTTTACACCCATTTACACTTAATCTGTATTCCTCACATCCATGTGCAGTTAACCCATGTTCTTGACCTTGGCCTGTGGTAACCTCTAATCCTCTTTCTGTCTCTATAAATTTACTTTTGCTGGACATTTTGTATCAATGGAGTTAAACAATATATTGGACATCTTTCATTGAAAATAATGTTTCTGAGGTTCATCCATCTCATAATACGAGTCTGCAGTTCATCCCTTACCACATTTTGTCTACGCATGCACTCACTGGTTCACAGGTATTAGATTATGTCCACTATGAGTTATGAACTGTTATGAATAATGCAGGTAAGGACATTCAGATGCAGGATTTTGTGTGACGTGTGTTTTTATTTTCCTTAAATGTACACCTTAGAGTGAACTTGCTGGATCATGTGGTAAATGCACGTGAAACTTCAGAAAATCTGCCAAGCTGTTTTCCAAAGGGGCTGTAATAGATTAAGAGTACAGTGGGTGCTGCTGGTTCTCAATATCCACCTGGCTCAGCTTCTTAGTATTTGTGCAGACGTGGCCAAACTTTAGTTTCCCTTTAATAAAGTAGGTGGGTGACTCACTGACATTTACCAAGTACCTGACCTGTTCTAGACCTTGTGATAGGAAGACTCATGTGCTTTCGCATTTCATTCTTATCATTGTGAACTGTAGATATTATTTTCTACATATCTGGTGTATTTACTGAGGTTCAGGGCACTTAGCTAACTAGTCATCATTGTAATGCAGAATTCTTATAAATATTAAAGTATATCAAATAACACACATGCACACATGCCTAGGGTAGCCTCCAGCATATGGAAGGTAACTAATGAAGACTTTTATTTTCCTGTTTCTTTCCATCATTGGCTTCTTAGGCTCAACCAGAGGTTCTGACCCGCCTTCTTTGGGTCTCACTGCTTTCTTGGTAATAGTTGTTACAAAGCTGTCAGGCCTTGGAGAAACCATGAAAACTTTACAGAATTTACCCAGAAGTCACAATCACATTAGTGGCACAGATATCATAAAGCCATTCCCTAAGTCAAATGGTGTATTCTATTGATTGAAACAATAAAAGCAACTAGTTCAAGATGCAAGTAGATCTCTTAACATCTTGTTCTTTTCTTTTGTCCTTTGTTCATAAGAGCAATAATAATTTCCGAATCCTAGAGGAAAGAGATCTGAAAAAAGTATATATTAATGTTGCCAAGAGGTTAACTACCTTGATTGATTTGAAAGGGACCTTTATTAGTTACTTTAAAGATTGTATGATTGGCAACAAGAAATGAAACACAGGGTGATAACCATGTGTCAAAATAGGAAAGTGATTTAGGTGAAAAGGGTTCAGTTAATATCTTAATCAAATTCGAAGATTTCTAGAATATTAAAATGTATAATTGAGTATGCATATTTAATGAAATATTATGCAGTATAAAGTTTTTTTATTTAAACAGTAACCTGTCATTCATTATATCTTTTCAGGGAGAGCCTGGTGCCAGAGGTCCACCAGGTCCCTCTGGGCCTCGGGGTATAGGAACCCAAGGGCCAAAGGTAAGTCTTCAGGTCTGTGCTCTACTTGGGGAATAGAAGCAGGGTGAGCATCCCTAATCTGAAAATCCAATATCTGAAATGTTTCAAGCTCCAGAATTCTGTAGCATTGTGACAGAGTCCAAGCTGAAAGGATGAAGGGTATGTGCTGGAAACCTGGCGATGAACATTGGAAGTCTAAAGGTGAAGGCAAAGATTAGAGCTTCTCCAAAGAAAAAGAAGCGAGACTTCTTTCCCTTTTTATTCCATTCAGGCTTCAAGCCTATTGGTTGGTGCCACTCATACCCAGGGTGGGTCTTCCCTCTTTGGTAAGTCCATCATTCAGTCATACCTAGAACTGTGTTAAGCCGATCAGCTGGGCATTTCTTAACTCAAACTGACACAGCAGTTAACTATCACAAGCACCAACTTGACACTGAAAACATAAATTTTCACATCTGATCCCATGATAAGTGGTAGTCCAAACCCAAGTGCATTAAAAGTATTGTCTAAAAGTATCTTTCAGGCTCCATTTTTAGGAAACCCAAGTGAAGTTTGTGTCTACAGTTCAGTCCTGTTCCCCCAAATACTTCTTAGGTTTATCAAATATTCCAAAATATAAAAAAAACCCTAAAATCTGAAATACTTTCGGTCTAAGCACCTCTAATAGGGATATTCAACGTGTACTATTAGTGCCAACCAAGTAAACAACAGCTTCGTAGTAAGTGTTCATTTTGGTGCTAACTTCTCTTTCTCTGTCACTGATGCAAAATCTTGTTTTTCCACATCCTCTGAAATTTGAGTAAAAGAATATTTAAATTTATAGTGCTATGCACTTCCCACAAAGCAATTAGAAAGTCAGCCTCTCTGAAGTATTAGCAGTGTGCTCTAAATGTTTGTACATTTGCTATGGCCAGAGGTGCCCCAGTCACTCTTTTACCAGCTCACTGACTAACGGTATTTTATCTACGTGCTGTATCCTCAGCGCAGGCTCTTCACGCAGGCTCTAGAATTACTGTCCCCATAGAAAGTGAGAACTTCCTTTGGCTATTTTTGCCCTTCTTTCTGTTTCTCTTCCTTTTGTCTCTGGTAGTTTGGTGGTTATTCATCTTTTTAATCTTTCAGCCTGGTGTTTCTCAGTGAGGGAATTCATCTCCCATGGGGGACTTTCGGCAATATCTGCCAACATTTTGGGTTGCTCTAACTGGGGGTGCTACTGGCATTTAGTAGGCAGAGGCCTGGAATGCTGCTGAACATACTATGATGAACAAGTACTTTTCATAATAAAGAATCATCCAGCTCCAAAATGTCAACAGTGCCAAGTTTGAGAAGCTATTTTTATTGATTATTCACTTGTTCAGGAAATATTTTTTTAAAGAAAGGTAAAGAAGTATCAAGCATTTTTACAAGGAAAACATGTCAACAAACTACCTATCATCAATTCAGTTTTCAAACATGTGTATTCAAACCCAAAAATGCACAGACATGAATTTGAACCCCGTCATCACAGAGGAGAGGGAATAAGCTTCATAAATCAAAGTTTTCACTGAGAATTCCAGAATTACCAGGATTCTCAGCTTAGCTCTTTTTCATCTGTTAATTCTTGTTTGACAAGAGGCTATTCTGAACCTTATAGATCACTTTATGTGGATGAAGATCTTCTTGAGATATCAGTGGCCCTTGTCGCTGGGTGAAGGGAGGATGGGTCTATTTTAATTTTTCATTGTCATGTTTATTTTTGCTTTTAAAATATTTTCGCAAGTCTTCCTCTTACAATCAGAAAAAAGTTTTTTGTTTTTTTTCATACCAGAACAATACTGACTTACACAATAACAGGTGGATCCACCCCATTTCTCAAAGCTGCTTCCATTCAATATTCATTTAGGGACTTCTGAGTTAAGTAAATTAATTTTCTTAGAGCCTTTACATATACTCATATGCCACATACCAATGTTTTAGAAATGTCATTCTGCGTATGAGGTGGTCTTATGAGAATCGTATCACTTTAGTGATGTCATGCCATTTTTGTGTAAGAACACTCTATGATGTTTATGCAACAAAGCAGCTGTCCCAGAATACATTTCTTTCTTTCTTTCTTTTTTTTTTTTTTTTCAGCACCGGGGATTGAACTCACGACCTTGCGCTTGCCAGGCAGGCGCTTAGACCACTGAGCTAGATCCCCGGCCCTCCCAGAATACATTTCTGAGAACTGAGTGCTTAGTTCATTTCAGTTTGTAGGCATGTGCACCAGAGAGCTCCGTAGGGTGGTGAATATTGTTTTCTGATCTGATTCGACCCAAGAAATCTTTCCTTAATCAGTAAGCTTATGAGCACATACTGGGAGATGCTATATTCACTTACTGCTGCATATTTTCTTTCTTTTTTAAAAAGTTAAGCTTACTGGTACATTTTAGGTGTACATAATGATCACATTCATCATTGGAAATTTGTACCTGTACATGATATATCTTGATTCTTTTTTCCCCTATTTCCTTCCCCTCCCTTCAACCTTTCTTCTCGTTATTTACAAAAGATTTGTTTCCTTTTTTTCCTTCTTTTCTCATTTTTTAAATTTTCCCTTCCTTTCTTTCCTCTTCCCCTCTTCCTAAGTCTCCTTCCCATTTGAACATTTCTTCCTATTTCATAATATCAATTACACATTTTGGCCTTATTTACACTTTTGGTTTCTCTCACCAGAGAAACAATGCAGTATTTACACGTTTGTCCAATTTATTCCACTTAAGAGTGTGATCTCAAGGTGCATCCATTAACCTAGAAATGTGTCAAATCTATCCTTCTTTATGACTGACTGGTATTCCATTGTATAAAAAAAAACCCCACATCTTCTTTATCCATCAGTCAATGGGCATTTGGATTGCTGCTACATATTTTCTTGAAAACATAACGCCAGTTCACAGCGATAGCTACTGAATCTTTACCTGCAGTCCCAGGAACTCCACAGTGAAATGCAGCAGTGTGTTACCGGACACATGGAGTCCTGCCTCCATGTTTTTATGGGGCAGCCTGCTGTTTTAGGGTTAGGATCATTGGAGGCACCAAGGAGGAACTGCTGGCCTCCACTTCTGCTTATTCTAAGCAGCACTGTCTTATCATTTTAAATAATATTTGCATTATGCATTAGAATTTTTTTGCAAACAATTTGACTGAACTAAAATATTTAGAAAAATTCTGCTTTAAATAAAATATGAAATTGCTCATGAATAGAAAGAAGGTCCTGGTCAGACTGAAGTAAGGACGGAGCTGAGAGCAGTAATGTTTGTTTTTTTCCTTCCTCAGTCCTCTTACACTTTGTCTTTAATTTCTTCCCTTTTTCCCACAGGGTGATATTGGACAGAAAGGCTTGCCTGGCCCTCCTGGGCCACCGGGCTATGGATCTCAAGGAATTAAAGTAAGTGAACATGATTGTGTCATAATCATCTCTCAGTTCGGTAATGTGATTGGGAGAAGAGGCTGTGAGTAATGCAAACTATGGGATTAAGAAATGGATTTAATGTAAGGTTAGCAGTGAAAATTGCATCTAATACTTAGAGACATCATCCAGAAGTGTAGAAATGGAATAAGTAACATAGTTCCACAAATACTAACTATTACACAAATTGTTTAATGAAAAATTTAGCTCTCCTTGGTTTCTCGGAAGCATGAGGACTTCATGTCCAGCCTTGCATTCTCTGTCTCTTTCACTGTCCTCAGCTGCCCTCCTCACCTGTAAACTCCTTCATAGCCAGGGTTAGGGGTTCAGAGGGCAGGATGTGGGGAGCTTCCCAGTCTTAGCTCACAAAGGATTCCCCAGGCACCTTTTGAATAATATTGATACCCATCCCTAGGACACAGGGATCTGGATCTCTGAGAGCAAAGTTTGAGCATTGTGGTTTTAAAAGTTCCTCAGTGGAATTCACAGATATCTGCTTTCTGGTTTATTTCTGCTTTATTATTGCAAGGTAACAACAAAACTATCTAGCAAGGTGGGAGCCTCAGGGTCTCCCATGTCCCAGTAGACGAAATTTGGTGTCTAAAGGTTACTAGGTACTTTAACCAATTAATTCCCCTTATTCCTTTTTTTTGTTTTGTTTTGTTTTGTTTTGTTTTCCATTTTTTGAGACAGGGTCTCACTATATAACCCAGGCTGGCCTTCAGTTCATGGGGATCCTTGTGCCTCAGCCTCCCAAATGCCAGGATTACAGGCATGTGCCACTATACCCAGCCTCTTTCTACTTCTAATATTTAGATTTTTGTCTTTAAATTGGCTCACTTCTCTTTCCTTCTCCCTGCAGTGAACTGATATTTATAACCATGGGTATGCTTCGAGATTGAGCAATTGATAACTGATAACTCTAGTTAATTAAGATTGATTCTAAAAAAGTGGATATATTCAAAACAAACTTTCACAGATAGCGTAACTTCTTAGGAAGCAGAAGACAGAAGGAACCTCAGATAATAAGTGTCAAAGTCTGTGTTGGTATTAAATACACACTTCTGTGCAGGGAAAATGAGCTGTCAGAAGCAAAGCTCAATGAATCTGTGTCAAACTTTCTAATCCCGTGGTACGCAAACCTTTCGGAGCTTTCATTGATAACAAATGGCCCGCTGCAGCACACGTGCCATAGGTTCGCCACCACTTTAAATCTAATCCATCACACAGTGCCCAGCGTTTTCAAGGCAAGTTTTTAAATAACACTTGTTCATCTGTCAGGTTATGTATCCAAGCAAAGACCAGACAGCATGTTGCTAATAGTACACAAGGACTGGAAAGTACAGCAAAACTCTGCTTCTATACAAACAAGAGCATTCTCATACTTAATTCTTAAATTTTATGCTTAAAAGATGGTAATGCTGTCTCTACAAGATGTTGTGTGAGTTTGTTTCAGTATGAGCTCGATTCACATGTGCTATTAATTTATTATGTCTACCTCTTGGATCTGATGCCAATTTTCTCCTTTCTTATTTGGAAATATTTCCTTTGTTCTCACAGGAGCACCTTAGGTTGCATTTAATTCATCTTCATCAACCAGGACTCCTCCCCCTTTCTATGACCTTCAGTTTATATGGTGTTCAAATTTAACCTGAGTGAAACTAGGTTATGGAGCCAACCACCATAGGGAAAGAGCCCAAATGGCCGTATCACATAACAGACATGAGAGAAGCTTTTTCTCCACTAGGTTGTGACCTTGAGGAAGATTGTACTTAACCTAGCCTGGCTCATATAACTCTTGTAGACCTGTTGAATTGTTTGGCATCCTGCTGGCATCAGGGTAGAAATGATCGGCTCATTTTCCTGACTCTTAGTCAAACCGTCACTGCAAAAGGGAGGTAGCTGAATAAATAGTCTTTTGAGTCATTGTAAGACCACATACTCAGTTAAATTTCATTTCTTACAATCACTTTGTTGGCATATTTCTCACATTTTTGTAAAGACCATTTAAATCAATAGAACTTCTGTAATATCTGCTGGGGAAGATTTGATGAACTTTGTTGTTGTCGAGCTTTAAAATTGGAGTCTGAGCTTCACCCTGTTTCTCTGTGCCATCCAAGCCATGGACAAAATAAAGGTCAGGACTGCATTTACAGAAGTGACCTGTTTCAGCACCCAGCTGACTTTATGGCTGAATATTGGCGCTTTAGTAGATGAGTCCTAGTATTTAAATCAACCAACCAACCGTTACAGACTAAACACCGTCTGTGTTAGACAAATAAGCTAAGTACTGGTATAAAAGTTGAGTGAAAAGACATGATCTCAGTCCTCATCGAGTTTATAGGCTATGAAACTGATTTTGAGCTCTAGTGAAAGTGGAGGGTGGCACAATGGAGCGAGTTGAAATCAAATGAGTAGATGGGGTCCTGGCAGGGTCCTCCAGGCCACAGAAATGAGTTTGGCTTTAATCCTAAGACCATTTAAAAGCCAGAGAAGTGTCATGCGCTTAGTTAGAAAACACTCACTCTGGCTGCCATCTGTGGAATAGATGGACATGGCAAAGGGATACAGGAATGCAAGGACTCCCCCTCCCATTCTCCTGATGCCACATGTGGAAGACTATGTTCTGGGAACTTTGTTCTGCCTTTTCTGGGGCTGTGGGGCAACCCATGGCTGCTTCTGTGGTAATCTTGGTCTTGGTCAATCCTGGATACCTTGGCAACCTGGTTTCCTCTGTTGCCCTTGCTGTGGTCCAGTTGACTGCACAGCAGAGAAACTTTGGCTCCTTTATGGCCTCAGTGCTTTTTTTCCAGTCACAAATCTGTTGATCAGTCCATCAAATGAATGAGTATTGGACTGAGGTTCTTTGATTCCCAAAGGTCTTGGTCTTTGTGGTTCATAGCCTGAGTCTAGGGGTTATATGATATTAAGACTTTGTGGCATTCTAATTTAAAGTTTTCTTTCCTTCACACTGCAAACAAACAAATAGTAATTTAAAAAACAAAATTAATCTTGGTGATTGTACCATCATTGCATTTGCTCAATCTACATACATCTTAGGAATTAGGTAGAAATGATAAGTAATATAATCATTACTTATAACTATTAGGTTGTATATGCTTATTACAGAAATGATTTTTGAATTAAATTATGATATTTCTCCCTTATTGTAATGTTTTCAATGCATACAGTGATTCTTCTGCCTAAAAAGTGAAACAAAAGTCACAAGTGAGGTTTCCACTTTTAAATAGTTTGGTGTTTGGGTATCATCGCCACCAAGACTGTGGCAAGGGAGGCAGTGGCTAAAAATTGAACCTAGTAATCAAGGTCCACAAAGTTCCCACACTGAAGGCATCCCGCACCTTTACACCTTGATTTACTTTTCAACCAAAGTGAAACAAATTGTACAAACTATAAACCCAACCCCAAGGTGCTGAATGTGCAGTCACCTGATGCATACAGATTGTCCCCTGTCTGGGAAGGTTGGCGTTGTTCGGCAGGGGGCTGCATCTATGCTCATTTATACTTTTCATTTGCTGGGTCCCATTTTCACTTGCCTTTAGGAGCAAGCCATTTTATTCCTTTAAGCCAGTGAGAAAGAGAAATCAATCCATCCTTCCTTCCTTCCTTCCTTCCTTCCTTCCTTCCTTCCTTCCTTTCCTGAGTCTGGGGATATGATAGTGTACCTTCCTCTCTCAATTTCATATTAAAATTTCTTCAAAAAAATACCTAATTCCCTCCATCTGAATTGAAATGAAAACTTTAAGCTCTCACTTTAATGGGTTATGAATCAACATTATTGCCAGTCTGTCTTTTGTGCTTATTTACTGTGAGCAAGGCCCTGCTCCATGACCAGGCCCGAGACAGATTAGCTTAACTTCTACTGTACTTCCTCCATGGCTATAAACCTAGAAGGCAAACATTAAAATCATTTTTTTTCCACAGTGAAAAAACCCCAGGGTTTATTGTGGCTTCTTAACTCCAAAAGACAAATCATGAAGATACTATTGACTTGGTCATGAAGATAAGGCACCATGTGCTGATGCTAAATATTTTTTTAAAAAATTGAAAATATCACCCAAACTAGAAAGTTTATGAAAAATTTCACTTGAGCAGCTATATATTAAAGCTACTCATCATGCTATAATCGCACATGATTTATACTTGCAATAAACCAGTGTTAACTGGTCTTTTCTTCTCCTTTTCCTCCTTTTCTTTGTTTCTCCCATCCTACCACCCACTCCAAATATATAAAGATACAGAATTTATGTATATTTATTCAATCCAATTCTTGTAACAGATAGCATTCATATAAAACCAAGTTGAGTAAAATATATGGATAGATTACTTTTAACTACCATTACTGTCTTTGTAGCCCATGAATTTCACCGCTGAAAATTTATTTGTATTTTTTTATTTTGTGGAGAAAAGGTCAAACAAAATTTCATGACAAAATAATAGGAGAATAACAATAGTTAAGACATTACATGTTGTAACAGGCATTTTATTTGTCTTGCACTGTCACTGGTAGTTTAGAAGTAATTTACTAAAATATATTTTTTCCCTTCATTCCACTGGGTAAGAGGTACCTTTACTACTCAGAGCTTAAAGCTCCCAGAGAGAGCCAGGGCCATATTACATGCTCTTTAAATTACAGGCACTATTTTATTCAAGTCTCACCAATTTATGAGGCAGGAAACTAAAACGTCGCTCAGAGCTAGCCTTCCACAGGCTTCCCGAAAGTGATCATGTGGTGAGTAGTAATCAAGTCAGGGAGATTTTGGAGATAAAAAACTGATCAATTTGAGCCTTCAAAAAGAGAATCCTATTAAAAATTTTACCTTGTATCTTGAAATTAAAAGTTGTCACTGGAAGATGTGAGATACATATAGTGAAGTCTTTTTTCTTATTTTTTTTTAAGATAGGAATGTAAAAAGTACAGTCCACAAGTACAGTTCTGACAGTATCCAGGGTTGGGAGTCAGTGACCTTTTGAAACCAATGTGAGATTTACTGGAAATTCCAGCAGGATCTGGACTGGTGCGCTGAGCATAGCTGCCTTGGGCGAGGCTGAATAATCTCTGTACATACCAACATTCAACACTTATCAAGTCCTTTCTGGGTTAGCTTGTGAAGGAAGTGCAATTTCTTACTCCAAACCTCTGCGATAAATTAGTAAACACTCCACAATCTAAGCTGATTTTTATTGCTTTCACAAACATCATAAGGACTTCATGATTGTTGGTTTTTCATTAACAGCACCTTTCCTTGTCAAGTTGTAGATATGACTTCTCTCGTTTTTTAAAAAATGTTTATATGCTTGCAGTATTGATTACATTCATCATACAGAGTTGGTACATGTACATAACTCAATTTAAAGATAAAAAGGGAGAGAAAGTGAATTACGTTTCCTGGCCAGGGTACCTTGAAGGAGAATCCTTAACAAAGGAAAGACGATAAAGTTTTATAAGTATTTGTATAGCTAACTGGCCAACCAGAAGGATTGTTCCTATTTCTGTAGAACAAGCTTCCCTTTATCTTGTACACAACCCTTTGATAGCAGCTTTTCAGAATTGCTTTTCCTATGGTTGGGGTGGGAATCATGGGGCCAGGTGCAAGATAGGAACTGATGCCCACAAGCAGAAGCCAAAGACCAGAGCATTAAGATGAGGAATAGGAGGGAAAAGGAGAAAAAGAAATAAAAGAAATTAATTTTTGACTATTGCATTTCCTCTTTACTAGTTTTGAAACCACGTTACATTTTTGCTTTTTAAAAAATGTTTACTCTTAATTAAAGTAGTTACTTTTGTCTTATGAAAGTTTTTTTTCAGTATTTACTCTTAATTAAAATAGTTACATCTGACTTACTAATTTTCTGGTTACAACAATAATTTAGGATGCTTTAATTTCATTTACCCCATCCAGATATTATTATTTTGTGTTCCACTCAATTTTTAGCTACTTAAATCATTGATTTGCTTTTTTTTTTTTTTTTTTTTGCAGCACCAGGGATTGAACTCACGACCTTGCGCTTGCCAGGCAGGCGCTTAGACTGCTGAGCTAGATCCCCAGCCCTTGTGTTTTTGAGCCAGGGTCTCACTATGCCGTTCAGGCTGGCCTTGAGCTCACTTTGTAGCCCAGGCTGGTCTTGAACTCACAACGATCCGCCTGTCTCAGCCAGGCGTGCGCCACCACACCCGGCTTGATTTGCTTTTTTCTATTCACTGTTTACTTAGACTTATCCATGTGCTTACTGTTCACTTTCCTTTAGTCCATCCTGCGTCTCAGACTGGGATCGTGCCCCACCCAAATGACATGTTCCAGTGCTCTTTGGTAAAGGTCTAGTAGAGCAACTTTTCTCCATTTTTGTTTGCCTGAATTTTTTTCTTGAATGTCTTCTTAAAAGACATTTTTCTGAGCATAGAATTTTAAATATTTTTTTCCTCCCAATACAAGGAAGGCTTTTCTATGTGGTTTTTAAGGTCTTTTTTTTTTTTAATTTGGTGTTTGCTTATCTCATTATTAGCTGTTTACATACAGATTTCTTTTTCTTTATTCTGTTTAAGATTTGTTAGAGTTCCTCATTCTGTAGACTAATATTTTTATCATTTCTGAAAAATGCTTTTTTCTTGTATTTTCCTAAATTGCTTCTGGCTCAGTCTTTCTTTGCCTTTCTGCCCTTATTCACCTTTCTGGACCTTCAGTTAGTTAATCCTTTCCTTCCTACCTGTCTGGCCTTTCATATTTTCAGTCTCATCTTTCTGAGCTACGTGATGGCTGATATTTTTCTAGTTTATTTTTCAATTCCCTAAATCTTTTTCCAGCTGTATCAAGTCTGTTGTTTAAATGCTTCTTTGTATTTTTATCTTCAATTATGTTTTTTGTTTCCAGAAGCCCTACATTAACAGTGTCCTTGCAGAGAAAGAACTTAGTCTATATTATTTCCTTTCTTAAAAAACTTCCAAAATCTTCCTATAATATTTAATTAAAACAAAAACAGAGAAAATAATTACAATGCTGTTTATGATCTGGATGCTGCCCACCTTGCCAACTTTACTTTTTTATCTGTTTGTCTCACACAGCATAATCAAAGCACATTGGCTTTTGTTTTATTTCTGAAAGTTCACTCTTTCTCTAAGGATTTTGCACTGTTACATCTTTTATCTTGGCGTTTCACACGGTTGGTTCCTTCTCTGCATGCAAGTCTGAGCTCAGATGTTACCTCCATGGAGAGATAGACCCTGATCACACTACCCTGTCTCCACTCCATTCTTGGGCATTCTGTTGTATTATCCCGTCTTATTGTTTTCATAACATTATCATCTGAAAATATTTGATTGTTTATTTGGCTTGTCATCTGTCATCTCCTAATAGAAAGAAGCTATGAGAGCAAAGACTGTTTCTTTCAACTGTCTCTAATTCTCTAGCACCTAAAGGAGGTCAGGCATAGAGTAGACACTCAATAAATATTTTTTCAATGAATGAATAAAGTAATGAGTAATTGAATAAATGGGTGGAGGTCACATGGTCGACACTGGTAG
>RJWT010030774.1:0-14557 GCA_004365215.1 Cuniculus paca | reverse complement strand
GGCATAGTGAGACCCTGTCTCAAAAAGACAGGGGCTGGGGATT
This sequence comes from Cuniculus paca, assembly GCA_004365215.1. NCBI lineage: Eukaryota > Metazoa > Chordata > Mammalia > Rodentia > Cuniculidae > Cuniculus > Cuniculus paca. Next base: position 14,514 of record RJWT010030774.1, on the reverse strand, counting down.
TAGCTCAGTGGCCTAAGTACCTGCCTGGAAAGTATGAGGTTGTGAGTTTGATCCCCGATGCTGCAAAAAATAAAAATAAAAAAAATAAAAACAGAAAGACAAACATTTGAAATAAAAACTATAGAAACTGACAGGAGAAACTAACATATAACTACAGAGACTCCAACACAATTTTCACAACAACTGAACTAGACAAGAAGCAGAATATAGAACTGGAAACTTCTATTAACCTACTAGATTGGACAGACCTCTATAGAAACTTTACACAAAAACAGCAGAATATAATTTTTTATCAAGTTCACATGGAACAGTCTCCAAAAATGCCATGCACTATATCATAAAATTAAAATTAACAACTAAAAATACCTGAATCCTATGAAGTAGATTTTTCTGACCATAATGGAATTAAACTAGAACTCACTAATAGAAAGATAACAAGAAATTTACCCCCAAAGATTTGAAAACACAGTTATAAATACCCATAGGTCAAAAGGAAAGTCTAAAGGAAAACTGTAAACTATTTTAAATTACACATGAAAGAGAACACAACATTTTACTACTTGTGAGATACAGGTGAAGCAGTGCCTAGAGGGAAATCCATGATGCTGAAGTGCTAATATTAAAAAGAAGAAAGATCTCAAATGAAAAGTTGTGAACTTAAAGAGACTGAAAAAGAAGAGTGTATTATTAAGCCCAAAGCAAGCAGAATGGAGAAACAAATAAAGATCCAAGCAGAGATCATATAAATTGGAACATTAAAACAAACAAAGTTGGTAGAGCCAAAACCATTTATGAAAACACCAGCAAAAGTAACAGACTTCTAACAAAACTAAACAGATGGAAAAGAAAAAAACACCAAGTACAATGTGAAGAAAGTACAAGGAGACATCTCTACAGACCCTGCAGACACTAAGATGATGATAAGGAAATACAAACAACTCTACATATATAAACAAACCAAGCAACTGAGGTGACACAGACTGATCCACTGAAAAACACACAGAAAACCCAAAATTCACCCAATATGAAATCAGTAACCTGAATTGTCCTGTAAGTGATGAATTTAATGCCTCAGTAAAAGCTTCCCAAAACAGAAATCTTCAGGTGATCTTACTGATACATTCTGTCAAACATTTAAGAAAAATTTAACGCAAATTATATGCTATCTCTTCCAGAAAATAGAAAAGAAAGTTACAAGTCTCTCATTTTATGAAGAGACTATTACTGTATTACACCCCCCCAAAAAAATATACAAAGAAAAAATACAGATTAATGTCCTTCATGAGTAAAGACACAAAAAATCTATAAGGAAATATTAAATTTTAGCAATTTAAATCTAGTAATATATAAAAAGAATAATACACTATGTATGACCAGGTAAGATTTATCTCAGAAGTGCAAAACTAATCCAATATGTAAAAATGAAGCAATAGAAAATGCACTATTTATAAATAAAATAGTCTTATATAATCACTTCAATCAATAAGGCATTTGGCAAAATTCAACTTTAATTTATGATAAAGCTTTCGGTGAACTAAGACTAAAAGAAGACTTCCTCAACTTGGCATCCTAACAAAAAGTTAGGGTGAACATTACACTCAGTACTGACAGACTGAAAGCTTTCTCCTCTAACCACAGGAAAAAATAAAGATATCCACTCTCGGCATTCCTACTCCACATCTTATTGGAAGTCATGGCCAGTACAATAAGACAAGGAAAAGAAACCAAAACACACATATTGAAAAGAAATAAATAAAACTGTCCCTATTCAAAACCAACAAAATTGTCCATACAAAATCCTAAGTAATCATCAAAACAATTCCTAGAACCAAAAATCAAATTTAGCAAGGCCGAATGGTTTGAATTCAATATTCAAAACTTAACTGTATAGATGAGCAACATAGAAAATGGAACACAAAATTTAAAAACATATTGTTCGTAATAGCTCCAAAAAAATGAAACCATTATAAAGCTAATGTAGCTTGCACAGAACCTGTACAAAACACTGAGTTAGCAAATCAAAGACCCAAATAAATGGACAGACAAACTGCGTTCTGATTGGAGGACTCCATACGGCAACGATGCTGGTTCTCTCCAAATTGGTCTTTAAAGTTAAGCCAATTCCAATCAAAACCCCATAATGTTATTTTGAAATACAGACAAGGTTTTTCTAAAATGTCAAATGAATTAGAATACCTAAAACAATTCTGAGAAAGAAGGGGTCATTCCATTTAATTTCAGAGTTGTTATCCTGTGGCATGGTATCGGTAAAGCCATCGACAACTATCAGTGGAAGAAAACAGGGTCAGAAATAAACCCACATAAATAATGCCAGTTGGTTTTAACTACAGTCCAAAAGCTTGTGAATGAATTCAATGGAAAAATGATGGCCTTTTCAACAAATGGTAAGGGAATGAGACATCAAAATACAACAAAAGAATAAAAGACAAAGAAAAAATGAACCTGAAATCACACCTCACACCTGACTTAAAAGTTAACTCAAAATGAAACACGCGTCCTGGGAAAGCTGGGCACTTTTCACAAAACTAAACACATACTTAGCACGTTGCTCAGCAAACCCAATCCTGGGTGTTCTCCCTCAAGGAATTAAATTCACTTAAAAAGTGTCGTATACTTTGAGCAGCCCTACTCATAATTACTAAAACCTGGAAACAACCCAGTTACCTTCCCGCCAGCGAACAGACGGACCAACCAGGATGAGTCAATGAGTCCAGTGAGCTGCAGGAAAGGAGGAAACACTGCTGCATGCCTCAACGTGGATGAGCCCGAGAGGCATTACTCAGGGAGAAGCCGTTCTGCAAAGGCTCCATACCGTGTGCTTCTACTCATGACAGCCTTTAAAGTGACAAATCTGTCATGGCGAACACATCAAGGGTCGCCAGGGGTTTAGCTGAGGAGGCACTGGGACCCTACAGCACGAGGAGAACTTTCTGACGGAACTCTTCGGTATCTTCATTGGAATGATGACTTGCAGTCTTTGTAAGTGCTAAAATTCAGAGAGCTGTGAATAGCAATGAAGCAAATAAACATAACAGGAGCTGCATGCAACACTGCGTCAGCCCTCCGTCTGCCTCCAAAGCCTCAAGTGAGAGCCTCTGAAGTCAAAAATTTAGGAATGAAAGGGAAAGAACAGGCAATTCGCGGACTGTGGGGGAGAGCACAAGGCCTCACCAAGAAGCAAGGCCCCCCCCACCGCTGCAAACCAGCACCACGTGTGGGCCGCTGCTGGCAAGGGGACAGCCAGACCCCAGTCCCTTCCGGTGCACAGGCTGGCAAAGAAGTACCAATCCCCCCGCCTCCCCTATAAGCAACCGGTTGACCTGGAGGAACACAGGCTGTGATGATAGCTATGGAGGTGAAATGCAATTGGACGCTTGTGTTGTCTGGTTTTTCACTGACTTTGCAGGTCTAGTGCACGTGGTCTAATCATTTGCTCAGAGGAGAGCGGTACACAGTGTGGCATCTAGTGGGGATCTCCTTCTGAGGGTGGGAGCCATTGTTGATTTTCTATAGTCTTGTTTTGAAGTCCTGTATTGTTTTCATTGTTTTGTTGGGTTGGGTTTTATTCTCTTTCGTTTTGATTATATTATATCCAATGGCATGAACAGCTATTTCAAAGATAGCAAGATATATTATGGTAGCCATTTTGGATTTACTATCATCTTGTTTTGAAGTCCTTTATTGCATTCACTGTTTTGTTTTTATTGGTTCTATTCTATTCTGTTCTGTTTGATTTTTACCATGTCCAAAGGCATCTGCAGCTATTTTGAAGACAACAAGAGGCATTGTGGTAACCACTGTAGATTTCCTATTGTTTTGAAGTCCTGTATTGCTTACACTGGTTTGTTTTGATTGGTTTTATTGTGTTATTTTCCTTGGTTTTATGTCTTTAAAATAAAAAAAAAGGGAAAGAACAAACCACACTGGAGGCAGAAGGGTGAGGTACAAAGGGACAGAGGTCATCTCTTGGCGACATCACTTGACTTCATGTCCAAATTCCTCCTCCCAAGCCCGGGGCTCCCCCCAGCTACTCTCCCTGGATTTGTGAGTCCTCAGAACACTGATCCTCTTGCAAGAGTTCACCCCCTTGTCCCCCTCTATCCATCCTTTATGTTTTACTTCATTTGTACTTTGCCTCACTCAAATGAGATAGCACACAGTATTTAAGCTTGTATATCTGGTTTATTTCACACAACATTTAATTTTCCAGGTGCATCTATTTTCCCACAAATGTCTCAAATCTGTCCTTCTTAATAGCAGAGTAGTATCCCATTATATATAGATACCACATTTTCTTTATCCAATTGTAAAAAGTGCAAGGAGTGAGAGGAGGGGAAGGGGAAAGAAGTAGAATAAACATGTGCCATGTACAGGAACCTGATCATCTCAATTGCTGCAAATGTTACATGCCAAAACCTGAGCTAAGATTAACAATATCAACAAAAATGAAAAATGAATAAGGTAATTGAAGAGAGAGGGAGGGGGAAGAAAGGAGAAGGGTGTTTTAAAAAAAGAAACAAGCTACAGTGTGTACGTGCCACCACTCCCCAAGATGACTATACACTAAATGAACTGCAAGCATACTAATAAAATAAAAACTAAAAATGTTTTTAAAAAAAATTTTAAAAAGAACACTGGTCCTCAAACTTGCTTGCACATCAGCAGTCGTGAGAAATGTCCCAAAGGAATTGAACAGTGGGGGTGGGGGGGGTCAGTCACAAAGTCAGACTCAATTTCAGCAGCATCTGGGATTTTGCAACAGCTTAGCATCCACATCCCAGAAACGTCACTTAAATTTGCAGCAGCTACCTGATCATGAGGTCGACTGTTGAAAGTTATCAGACACATCAAGGGTGTGGCTTTGCTATGGCTGCTGTAGCAACATATTGATACTCATCAGATACATCAAGTGTATTCTTTGCTGTGGCTACTGTAGCAAAGAGTTGAGATTTACCAGATGCATTGTTTATTCCATTGCCATGGCTACTGTAGGAAAGTACCACGACTGGGTGGCTGGAAACCAGTAACTGTATCCTCTCAGTTCTGCAGGCTAGAGGTCTGAAGTCAAGGTGCCCACAGAGCCTGGCTGTCTCCAAGCCTCTAGGGGAGGATCCTTCCTTGCTTCTGGTAGCCTCAGACTCCAAACTGCCTTCCGCTCCATCTGACCGTTTTCACCTGTGACTTCTATGCATAGTATTCCCCTTTCTGAGTGTGTCTTCCCCTAAATTCTCCTCTTCTTAAACAGACACCAGTCACCTAGGATGAGGGTGTCACTGATGACCTCATTTTAGCCTGCGTATATCTCCATAGACTCTATCTTCAAGTAAGGTTACATTCATAAGTACCAGAGTCAGGTCTTCAGGTCTTTTGAAGGGCTATAGTTCAACCTAAAACATCAAAATTTCATAGGAAACTGGAAATAAAAGGCAAAACAATCATCCTAAAACCAATCTAATAATCAGCTAACAGCAACTGATCGTACAGAAATTCACTGGCATCAAGGACCTTCTTTGATCCTGAACCACCTTTATGAATTACTCAGAAAAGCAGAGCTTCCCTTGGGTTGTATGCTTTTATATAATGCAAGCTCCACCTCTTTTTAAAGTTTTCAACCCAGTGCTTGTGGACGTAAAATTTCATGCTTTTCTCCCACTTACATTCTCCTGTGTTTCAATTTCCCAAGTCTCAGCAAAATCTCTGTTTAAGTGCCTGCCCTTTTCACAAAATTATCATGGTAGTTAGGGGGCCTGGGAGGAGGGTAAACAGATCTCTCTCCATGTGCTCTCTAGGCGGAAGGACTCACGTTTGCCACAGTGATCTTTGATTTAAAGGGATTGTAGTGAACTGTGAATGCACAAAAAGATCACGGAATTAAAATTTTTAGTAGATAGACAGGAAAACAGCATTTCAAAACCGTGGGTGATGATGATCACCATGATGTCTTTCCCTGGAGTATTTACTCACTTGGTAAGTACTCACTAGCACAGACTACATCTGTACCCCACATGTGGTGCTGGGGATACAAAGATCAACAAAGAAAAGCCATGAAAAATGAACGTCTTGAGTGTTTTTAAGGGGCTCACGCAAGGAGCCATAGGATCTCGGCCGATCCCCTCGCTCCTCCTGGAGAGCAATGGGGGACGGTCCAGTGACCAGGCTGATTCATTCCCCAAAGACACTGGCGAGCCATTAAAGCCAAAGCCATCTCTCTTCCCTCCATCTCCCCTGCTCAGCAGCCAGGACCAGACCCGCCCTGACCCTCAGGGGCACCCGCAGGCACCTGTCACATCCGTTTCCCAAATGAAAATGTGCACCCATGACACACCGGGCTGGGGTCCAGGCGGTGGGAAGGGTCGCGTGGCAGCGGCTGCCCAGCGCCCCTCTGCAGGGACTGGCTGCAGGGAAGCCGGGAGGGAGGACAGTGCCCCGGGCCATCAGCTGGCTGGGAGAGCCCACGAGGCAGCTGACAGCTGCTCATCCAGATATAGCCCTGCTGTCCTGAGAACATGTCAGCGTCTTGCTCAAGTCGAGAAGTATTTTTAATTCCCTGGCACTCGTGCCCCATTTAGAATCTTACCGCAGTCACTCCTCAGGGAAGTCCAACTGCTCAGGATGCCTGAGTGCTTGGGCAGCTTCTTGAAGCTGCCACAGGCAGCTGGCCACGGAGTCCCCGGGGCCTGACCACTGACCAGCCTCATGGGCCCAGGGATGTGCAGGGGGCTGCAACCTCTTTCCATAGCAAGAGCTTCGGGACACAAAGACATTCAAACTTCTGCCAGCTGATGGGCAGAGGCCTACAGACTAATGGGCATCATCAACCAGCAGCTGCCAGGATGCGGAAACCACAGCCCAGCACTAGGAGAGCCTCTCGCAGTCGCAGGAGCCCCTGGTGCCTGCCCCTCACCCAAGCCTGCTCAGATGACCGTGGGAACCCACTTCTTAAGGGGGAAACTGAGACACAGACAGATGAACTTACATTACACGGTTAATAAGAGACAGAGACAGGGCTCAAACCCGGGCTTCCTAGTCCAAACTTGGTTCTCTCAGCCTGTGCTTCTGCACCTGTAGAAATGTGCAGTTGGGCCCAGGGGTTGGGGGGTGTGCTGCAGTCCCCACCCCTGAGATTCACAGCCTAATTACCCAAGAGGAGATAAGGTGCTGCAAAAGGGGCTTCCCAGATTAACCCTGTGCATCAACTTAGCTGGGCCACGATATCCAGACATCTGGTCAAACATTATCCTGCGGGACCCCATAAATAGGGACAGCTATTATGTGTCAATTTAAAACATCTTTAAAGGAAAAAAAATTTAAACATTCTAGATGTCTCTGGGAGGTTGTTGTGGGATGACATTTACCTCTCAATGCACTGACTTTGAGTGAAGCAGGGGTCTCCATAAAGTGGGTGGCCCCTCATTTGATCACAGCCCTCAGTACAGCCAAGGGCTGACCTCACTCCACAAGAGGAGATTCTCCAGCCATGGCACTCAAGCCTTTGAAGCATCCTCAGACCTTGCCTGTGTCATTGGCTCTCAATGGGGCCTCCAACCTCTAGACCACCCAGCAGATTTTGGAGTAATTGTGTCAGCCAATTTCTCTTCCCTGGTAGACAGGAAGTGGCTGGATTGGCTGGAATTTGACAGAAGGAAGCATAAAGAAGTTGCATCACACTGAAGTAGCCCCTCTTGATCCCACTGCTTAAGGATGAAAACCCAGGCTCAGAGAAGCTAAAACTCTTACCAAGGCCCACACTGGACCAGAGACAAACTGCTTCAAGGCTCGAGTTGCATGTCTTTCCTCAAAAGCATACAGATGGTGTCATGGTTTGTGTCTAGGTGGCCCCGCCAAGCCTCATGCAGTCATGGAAGCAGTTGAATCTAGTGTTTGTGATTGGTTTGTTGTCTAGCACTGGGATTGGCGGTGTGAGTGCTGCACCTGCCCAGGGACGAAGCTAGCATACTATATAAGGGAGGGAAGAAAGCGCGTTTTTTTTTTCTTTTTTCTTTTCTTTTTTTTTTTTTTTTTGCCCTTTCACTCTTGTTGCTTGCAGTCACCATGAACAGCTGCCCCTCAGCCATGCCACCCTGCCTTGGAGCCAGCAGAGTATGGACTGAAGCCTCCAAAACTTAAGAAATAAACCTTTCCTTTCTTCATATTGGGCATCAGGTATTTTGTCTCAACAGCAAGAGAAAAGTAACCAAGATAGATGGCCAAGATGATGGGCATACTGGGGCTCTGCCAGGAACCAAACATGAACAGGACAGAGGCCTCCCAAAAGCAGGTCTAGAGCTGTTGATTGGAATACATTTGCCTACAAAAGAGCCCACAGTTGACCCACAGCCCTAATCAGCCAGCCATGCCCAGTCTGCCCTGTCATCCTGACACGAAGACCACCTTCACCAAGGCATGCATTAATTATGCACCACACAGTAAGTACTAATTGAATGAATGAGGAGCCAAGGCAAAGCTCAGAACTCCTCTTAAAGTGATACTCCACAAGGCAAAAGATGAGGGGCTGGGGTGAACACTGTGGGGCTCACTGGTTAACCATGCAGATTAGGTAGCAGATAAAAAAGGGGGCAGTGTGATGCACACCATTAAGAGGTCTAGTAATAAAGCACAGGACAACAGGATTACCAAGAAGTGAAACAAAAACCTGGGAGAAAGAAGTGTTGATAAATAATTGATAGGCTCATAAGGGATCCCAAAGTGTGATAGACTTCCAATGAAGGTCACAGTAATGGCTACGATACAGACACCAGACTCCTTGGATCACCATAATCTTGGACAATAGCAGGAATTGAATTGAGACAATACACAGCATGTGTAATATCATAGGGTATAGCTCTGAGTAGGTGTGCATGATAGCAGGCAAGAGAGTATCAAAACACAAAGCCCTATAGGATCTCTGAAAAACACAAATGAATGACAATAAACAAAATATACATGGACTGGACAGTAGGACATTATGCAGATGTAAATTTCCCCTGACTGATTGTATATCTAATGGCGCTGTATTCAATATCCCAACAGGAATTTCATGGCTCTTACTAAGATGATTGTAAAATGTGTATGAAACAATAAAGAAGAATAGCCAATACACTTCTGGAAAGAAGGCAGGCTTGTTTTATCAAACATCAAGAATTATCATGAAGCTGCAGCACTTAAAAAATCATGCTGCTAGTGCAGAAATAAATAAACGAACCAAAAAGAAATAGAATTCTGAGCCCTGGAACAGATATTGCGGTTATATGGTGATCTTCTAGATGACAGAATGACAGGTCAGATCGATGGACACATAAGAACTATTCAATAAATGGAATCAAGAAATATGATTACCTGCTTGGGGAAAATTTTAATTCCAAAAAGTAGCTCACTCCAAACATAAAAATTAACAGTAGCTCGATTAAGGTTGTAAATAACAAGAGTCAACCTGAGGAATTTTACAAAAGTATAATTACCTTCTTGACCTATGGGTGGAAAAGTATTTCTTAAACAACATAAAATGAGTAGTTGACGAATTTGACTATACCCAAATTAAGAACTTTTACTTATCAATGGAACCTTGCAAGATGAAAGTAGAGACGATAAATGGGAAGATAATATTTGTAACAGTTTTGACTGTGGATTAGTATCAATGATATATAAAGAACCTTTACAAATCAATAAAAAAAATGAGCACAGACATAAATGGTAAGCCCACAGAAAAGGATCCATCCAGGAACAATAAAGCTATCGGGCTTTTGCTCTTCTTGGTGATGGCAGAAATGCAAATCAAGGCCACAATAAAATAGCATCCCACATACATTCTGTGCACACAGATCTAGAAGACCTGATACATTTTTGAAAACTGGATCAGAAGCATCTCCCACACCTTCCCGCTAAAAGGATGAATCGATACAGTCAATTTAGAAAATAAGCCAGTGATGCCACTGCATGTAGGAACTCTCACATGTGTATAGCAGGAAGCATGCACAAGAATGTTCACAGCAGCACAGTTCATAATAGCAAAATCTTGGTGCCACCAACAGCAGAGAGGATTAAAGAGGGGACCCCACTGGCAACAGCAGCCATGGTTATATCAGACGGTGCTCAAACTCTACCAAAGGACCTCTGGCCACCTGCAGTCGTGATGAGAGCATGTCGTGAACCCAGGATTACGATTAATCCAAGTCTGTGGTCCAAAACATAAGCAAAAAAGAAGAAAGTGGAGACTTCTCTTGAAAGAACACCTGTCTTTCCTTGGTCACATAAAGGCTGTGGTCTCAGGCTTGCAAGGGGATTAAGTGTTTACTGCAGAATAATTTTTTTAACAGCAAGTCATTCTTGAAATCCCTCAAACCAATGCATAAATGCAATTTCTGAGAGAGATGAATTGGGATTTAAATGGCAGGGGAAGGGGCTTAGCCACGGACACTTTTATTTCTATGCACATTCAGGCAGTGCTCAAAGGGAATTCCACAGCCCTGATGATAAAAGTTCAAAGGAGCATCAAGCTACAGGACTTGAGATGGAAATGGCTTCTAATTAGTCTGTCTGCTGGAACCAATTGCCTGAGATAAAGCCAGACCACACTAGTGAGGATGGATAATCAGGAGTTCATTGGACAAACGAAATAGCAGTGATAAAAGGGGCAACGTCATTACCAAAAAGGAAAATAAATGTAGCTGGAACAACAGAAAAGGCTGCCAGTAGATTTCAGCTGCCCAAACTCTCTTTATGTTCTCTTGTGCAAAGAGTTTCTCATCCTCCTAAAGAGACAATGGAAAGCCACGTGTGGTGGCGGGACACCTGTCATCCCAGTGTGCAAGAGGCTGAGGCAGGAGGATCGCCATGAGTTCAAGGCCAGCCTGAACTACAAAGCAAGACCCCATCTCAAAAATAAAATAAATAAATATTTTAAAAATAAAAAATTTTGGAGCATCAAGGGCATGGACTCATTAAAGTGGTCCCTGTTTATCCAAGGGGGTACATTTCAAGTCCCTCAGTGGATGCCTGAATCCTTATATATAGTGTTTTTTCCTATACATGCATAGCTAGGATAAAGTTTAATTTATAAATTATAAAGTAATAGATAACAACTATAGCTGATAATGAAAGCTATACCAAAACACTCTGGCATAATGTCCAGTGCAACTACCTTTGCACTTTGGATCCATTTCTAAGTGAGGTAAGGTGAGGTAAGAGTCACAAGCCCTATGACCACCACGACTCCTCCTGTATCCCCTGAGACAGTGCCTAAGCGCCTAGCAGGGGAGCAGTGTAGACAGCGCAGATGCCTTGAACAAAGGGAGGATTCATGTTCAGGATGGAGCAGGCCAGTGGCAGATTCCATTACGTTACTCAAAATGCTGTGCAACTGAAAACATGCGATGTTTATTTCTGGAATTTTCCATGCAGTATTTTGGGATCATGGTTGACCATAGGCACCTGAATCTGTGGGATGCAAAACCGGGACTAAGGACGAATAACCGCGCCTGGAACTTCCCTACCTGTGCTGAAATTCCCTGCCTCCGACCAAGGTGGAGCCGCTAAAAAAGATGGATCATAATCTCCAGCCAAAAAAATAAGCAGGAAAGTTGCAAGGCTAAAAACACAAGTCTCAATGGTCTCCGAAAGACTGGTTAAAAAAAAAATACTACCTGGCCAACCTCTTGACTGCAGACAGTGATTTAAAACCAACAATCGATTGGTCCAGGATTGAACAGCGAGCACAGAATAGGAGCAGAACAAAGGATGCAGGCAACTCCCCAACACCACAGAAGGACAAACTCCATTGACTTCCGAGCCAGGCGCTTCTCCAGGAAGCCGCTCCTGACTGCTGTGGGATCCTCCACCTCTTACCCAGTTAGCACGACGTGAGCACTGACACCCATACTGGTGCCTGAGCGATCGTTCGGATGGGTGTCGAGATGCAGCTAAACGTGCACGGAACACGACCACACGCCGGAGCGCACGCTTCGCACTGGAGGGAGCGGCGAGCAGATGCAGGGACGGTGCCTTTCTTGGAGCCGCTTGTTAGCAAGGACAAAACCCTTCATTGGAGAGTGAGATACTGTGTGTTTGATTACAAGTCAAAGCAAGGGCCATGAAGGGCAGGCAAGATGCTGAGGGGCCTGACAGTGTCCTCAGGAATAGGAGCCAGGGTCAGGAATTGATGGTTTTATTGATTTCTGAAAAATGAAAAAGTAATGAGTTGAAGAAGCACATGTGTGTCTGCGTGGAGGAGAAAATAACATCTGCGCAGAAATATGTGCAAAGTTAGGCAGCACACAGACCATGAAGGTCAAGTACAACAGCCTAGTCCTTCCTTAAACTCAGTGGAAATCACGGAAGGAATCTGGAGCAGAAGGGAGCAGGTAAATCTCTCTGGACTAACACCCAGTCCCTTCTTATTCTCTCCCTTTCGGTTTGTGTCTGTCTGTCTGTCTGTCTCTGTCTCTGTCTCTCTGTCTGTGTCTGTCTGTCTGTCTCTGTCTCTGTCTCCTCTGTCTGTCTATCCCCCCCACCCCGCTTTCCCCTTTCACTTTGCTTCTCTACATTGGTAACCAAAGTATTATCCTAAAGTCTCATGAGACCAAATACCGAGCAAAGCCCGGTAGGGTGATGACTGCTCACCCAAAACAAAGGCAGGACTTAGCTAATTTGTAAGAGGAGCACATGTGTGGGAAGGGACCCGAGAGAACTGAAAGGAGGCAGGGAAGAGCACAAGTTCAGACAGACGACGTTCATGCCACTTGCCTGACTCTAAATTCAGTGCCCTGTTCCACACAGCTGGGCGTGGCTCTCATTGCTGGCTCAGCTGTTTAACAGAAATCTAAATTCCACTGTGATCGACTCTCAGTGGGGCTGAGATGCTGAACTTCTTGCACGTAATGCGGGAGAAATAGTTCAAAGACCAAAGGAACACAAGCACAGATTTTCCATGCCTCCCCTGCCTCACCCATACTCCCAAAGGCAACTCTCTCTACCAAGTGTTAACACAAGGGCAGATCCTAAAATACATATGTGTGTTTAATTTTTTACAAACTTATACAGTAAAAAACAGACTGCCATGAATACCCCTCAAAGTGCATGCCTCTCACTTCCAATACACTTGTCTCCTGGTTCTTGTCGCCTTCTAAAATGGTTCTACAAGTCCTCTCTCATGAGAATTTTTTAAAGCTTTGATCAAAAATACATTGAATGCTACAGTGACCATCATCCAAAGGAAGGGCAGGCTCATAAAAAAAAAATTACGGTGCGTCTTCATCCACCTTATTTACTGGATCTGGCACTGCATGACTTCGGGCTCTTCCAGAAAGTCGAAATGATCATGAAAGGTCAACATTTTGAATCAATTCAGGACATCAAGGCAGCGTGACAGTGCAGTTAAAGACACTCACAAAAGAGGAGTTTGAAGGCTGCTTCAGAAAGCGGCGAGAATGATGGGTAAGTGTGTTCGAAGTGCAGAGGAAGATTCTGGAAAGGCACCTTTTACTGTAACAATGCCATAACTACATGTTCACCATGGACTTTGATCACGGCTTGTGCAAGACGGTGAGGACAGCTCTAGCGTGTGTGGAAAACACTGTAGTGGACTCTGGAGACCATCGAGGGTCCGCTCAATGCAGGCAGAGCGGGGGCGCCCAACGTCAGCAGAGCAGGACAGGGGATCCAGGACTTCAGAGAACGCTACCTCCCCCAGACCTGAGGAAAGTGACCCAAAGAAGCAAGAGAGACTTCTGGAGTGTTCTGGCACCTGGTGGTGTGGCCAAGCCCAGCCCAGGGACAACAGTGAGGAGGAAGAGGCAACTCCAGAGCACTCAGCCGCAGCCCCATTTCCTAGGCCGGCCGTGGAGGAGTGGATTTAACTGTGTTTGCTGCTCCCTCGGGGGCTGCTCAGCTTGCTGATCTGGTTTCTCCAGACTTCTGCCTGACTCCGAGAGCCACCCAGCACCCTGACACCTCTGTTTCCACCGGTGAGAGCTGACCCCTGGACCGCAGTGGACTACGGAGGCTGAAGACAGCAGAGGAGACAAAAATGAGGGGGTCATGGGATGGGGGATTCCGTGCTGAAGGGCACCACAGGGACAGGAGGTCACCCTGCTTAACTTCTGGACTCCGGGTGGTGAGGAAGAGAGCTTTCAGGGGCCGAAGTACAGGAGGCCGGGCTGCAGGCAGGCGCGTCCCAGGAGAGTCCGGATCTTTGCTCCTGAGCGCCCAGGGCCTGGAGTAACAAACGTTTGCTGAGGAGTCGGAGGGAGAGGCCTGCTTCACACGTAACCCTGTGAGGGATAGAAAAGCGCACGCCTAAGGCTCCTCTCTGAAGGGGAGTGGGGCGGCCACAGTTACTCAAAACACTCAGCACCCTGACAGCAGTGACCCTGGGGCTGGGAGATCACAGACTTCGGAATTAGAGCCCCGTTTTCCACTCAGTTCCACTGGGTCAGGGAGTTTGCAGGATTTCGAGTCCAGCGCTGGATCATGTGTTCATTCATTAAATTTTTACTGTGT